>CM067883.1:12121628-12371127 GCA_034621355.1 Mycalesis mineus | reverse complement strand
TGGAGTATATAGGCTTTTGATTGAATACCTATATTTTTTACTAGAGGATACCCGCGGTTTTTGAAATTTGGGAATAAAATGTAGCCTATGTGGTATTCTAATATATAACCTATGTGGTATTCTAATATATTATTGTAAGGTTTCATTAAAATCCATTTAGTAGTTATTGCTGAAAGAGTTACAAACAACCATAATAAAAAAAATATTTATGGGTTTTATTGGCTAAAATTTGACAGTCTCGTTCGTGCTACCTCATAAGTCCAGAGATTGGCCTGTATGTTTCGAATTACGAACTCCTAGATTCGAGTCCTGTAGGCTTATTCACTAAATTAAGTGTCATTAGCCACCTAACACATAACCTTAACGAAATTGACTTCATGACAATGTAAAATTAGTGAACACGAAACCACGTGACGTGACTTAAAAATTGCTAACAATGGATAGTTAGTAACTTTCGTGTATATGCGCTAAAAATAATAGTAAATAGACTATCTGTATCGGGTAAGCGATATAGCACGGTAGCAAAATACTTAATATGAATTGTAAAAAAAACACTCTTACCCTCAATACCTAAATATTCTGGCAGTGAACTAAAATCTGAGGAAGTCTAGGTTAAGTCCCCATGCTATTATCGTTCCTACATATGGCTCAAGATTTTCTCTTTGTTTATAGAAGAGTATGTTTCTTTGAGAAAATGGAATGAAAAAACACAAACTCAGTTCTTTTAATTGAGTTTCCTTTCGGTTGGAAAATGTATTCGAATACGTGGTTGTGCACAAGCGCGTTCAGCCAGCAAAATTAAATTAGGTACAAGTTAATTTCCGAGCCCCCTCTAATAACACGCGATCATAATAAGTAGGTCAAGTAACCCTTTAGTATGGTATGTGAGGAGTGAGGAGTTAGCAATCATCGCCTCCCTCCTAATTGAAGTCCAATGTCGCAGCCGCCCACGGTGATTGATACAACCCGGCGCTCGCCGCTCGCCCTCGCACAGCTTCTAACAACCACCATTGTGTTGATTTGCACGGCCGAATTCTCTAAACGGTATTTGTATTTGTATTTTACTTTCAGCCTTATTTCCGAGCTCAGTTTCGTTTCAATGTTTGTGATTTCTGCATATGGACTGTAGTCTGTAGTTAACATGGGTAACAAAATATGGTGACCTGGGATTTTGCAGAACTTAACAATCACATGTGTTGATTTGCACGGCCGAATTTTCTAAACGGTATTTGTATTTGTATTATACTTTCAGCCTCATTTCCGAGCTCAGTTTCGTTTCAATGTTTGTGATTTCTGCATATGGACTGTAGTCTGTAGTTAACATGGGTAACAAAATATGGTGACCTGGGATTTTGCAGAGCTTAGCAATCACATGTGTTGATTTGCACGGCCGAATTCTCTAAACGGTATTTGTATTTGTGTTATACTTTCAGCCTCATTTCCGAGCTCAGTTTCGTTTCAATGTTTGTGATTTCTGCATATAGACTGTAGTCTGTAGTTAACATGGATAACAAAATATGGTGAAATGGGATTTTGCAGAATATGCAAATCACATAATTATGTAGCCCAATTCTCTAAATGGTATTTGTATTTATATTATACGTTTAGCCTTGAGTTTTGGGCTCAATTTCTTGCAGAAATACTATGTTTGCGATTGCAGTATACTTAAGGACTGTAGTAAACGTAGACAACAACTACTGGTTACAAAGAGTTTGCAGCTCACGACTGCCACAATTTTGTTGATTATCACGGCCGAATTCCCTAAAGGGTATTTATATTATACTTTTAACCTTATATTCAGGCACAATTTCGTGCAGAATGTTTGAGATTTTAGCATATGGATTGTCGCAATAAATGTTGGCAACAAGTATTAGTGATCTTGAGTTTGCAATAAAGTCTATGTTTTATGAACTACTCGTAAACGAGTGCTGACCTCCATTTGTTATATTCTTTTTTACATGTGTTTTGTTTTCTAAGATAAATCTAATATACGATAGTGAATGTTAAACGAGTAAAACGTCACCTATACAAAGACTGCGTGCCATCTTAGTGTCATGCTGCACATATACTTTAGGTCACATTAAGTAGTTTACGGCAGTTGCTAATGTCATGTAAATCCAATATTAACATTGCTTATGAATTGATCTGTATTAGTTACAAATATAGGATAACCTACCTGCGCTACCTAACATTGTAACAATTCTTCTAGCATTTTTCGGAAGTATTCTCTCTCCGAAACCGGTTGTAGTTGTACTGAAACCGGTTGTTATTTCAAAGTGTTTGTACAGAAGCGAACTCGAAATGACTTGATTTGCAGAAAAGCTTGGTAAGCTTTGTAGTTCCCATGTAGTGTAACACCTGCGCATACCTGGCCACAGAAATCCAGACATAAAGTACTGGAGCAAGCATCTAATTATTTTTTCCCATCGCCATCTGCTTTTCCAACCGGTGGTAGAGTTGCCACTGATTGGTATTTAGTACTCACTTCGAAACAAAGCTTTGTCAGTAGAACAACATACACAGTAACCGTGTACTACCTACCAGTAACACCCGCGAGTAGCTGGCCACAGAAATCCAGACATTAGCCAGTAGTGCAGCAGGCGTCTAATTAGATATATATTATATTAATAATAAATATTAATATTCCATTATCGATTTTTGGATAGTGATGATTTGTAGTGAGAAGCTGCGTTCCGAGCCGATGCGGTGGTAGTCGCTTCTGTCATTTGTGCTTATACAAAAGCTATGGTTTGATTAGGGGCAAAGCTTTGTAACACGCACTGTGTACTGCAACACCTGCGAGTACCTGGCCGCAGAAAGCCAGACATAAAAGCAGTAGTGGAGCAGGCGTCTAATTAGTTGCGCCATCGCCATCAATATCCATTAGCGGCGCCACACGCGACGCTGGCCGAGTCGCGCCGCCCGCCGCCGCGCCGACTGGCCGCCGCCCGCCGCCCGCCGCCCGCCGCTTGACGATTACGCGCACTCTATCTGATGTGCGATAGGGTTTTGCACTTCCGTTGCCTGTACCGCTTTGGCTATACAAAAATCGATCCCGTTATTTTAAAACTACTTCAAACAAATTATATTACGAAGTTTGTATAGATAGATGTGCAGGTTCTATACAAAATGCCTTCAACTGGTTCTTGACTCCTCAATAGCCATAATCAAATTGAAATTCATATATTTCAAGTAAACTATTTACGAGCATTTTAATAGTCAAATCTGTCAGTGTGTAATGACTCTACCACCGGTCCTAAAAACAGATCTGTAACCTGTGAGTATTAAGATACTACACAACATTGTAATTTTATTCTGTAGGGTATCATACTTATTATTATAACAGCTTTACTAAGCAACTCTCCGACGCTTTACAAAATGTACTAATTTTGTAATCTATCTATGCCTAACTTAATTTAACTCAATGTAGAAATAAATTTGAAGGGGAAGGAACTATCAAAAGCTTCTTGCACTAGCCACGAAATGATCACTTACATATTTTTTTTAAAAACCGGAATTGTAAATGCAAGCTAATAGCGATCACTATTTTATTTATATTTTATAACATTTAAAAAAATACTAGCTTAAATCCTGAAGTTACCTAAAATAAGAGCTTTCTTCAAATAGAAGAGTCAAACGCAAGTAAAAAGCCTTTGATCAATCATTTTCTTATCAGTAACTGCATTTACTCGTCATGAATGGAAACGGTGAATCCGTTTGCACGGAGGGTTATTATTTATGCCCTTATTATTAAACTTCAAATCGAGTAAGCGTGCAACAGGGCGATCCGATTTAATTTGAAACTTCTTCACCTTTCGCTCCTAAAGGGTTACCCGTTGCCCTAATCTTTGAACTATGACTTGACCGTTAATACGCATATATAATTTAGTCTTCGATTATTTATACAGCAGAATGGTATGCCGGGGTTTGGAATAAATTAGTTTCGTGTTGGGGAACAAAGCCGGTCTTAGATTTGTGTAACGGTTGTAAGAGCTTTGTAAAAGTTTACTGATCTATTTTAAAATTGTTTCAATCTACAAGAGCATAGTGAACTTTTAAATTACTTTTTTTTTCAATAATTAATATTTTTCATTAATATCGAGAGATATTAATGAACAATATTAATCTACAAAAACAAAGAAATAACTTATATATAATAACACTTCTAAAGAAATTAAATCTCAAAAAAAAATTTAATGTTTCAGTCCAAATCCATCAGCTACATATAGTTTGCAGGCACAAAACATACGCAAGCTGTTTCTCATTAACATTATTCAATATAAAAATTAATAAATACTCATATTAGTTCTACAAACATCAGTACACTAAGCATAAAATAGGACTAGTATAGAACAGAATAGAAATAGATCCTATTTATTTAAATTCCTAAATTGAGAACCCACGTCCACAAAAAGTTAAACTTGGAACTCAGTGCACCGGTCACCCCGGCCTTTTGACCCCAGCTGGCCCCTATGCGCCGGGTACATGCCCCTGTTTGTGCCTAATTTGCATAGCCAAGATATCCTATGCACTTTGTGTGCACTCTCGTATCACTTTATAATTCAAATGATTCATGGTGATCTCGCGCCAGATTCTGGGGAAATGTGAGAAATTGTAACGGTATTTTAACTTCTATTTGCATAATATGATCACTGTGATAGCGTCGCGTCGTCTGTATGATAATTAAATCTATTCCACGATAGTTTGTCTTCAATTTCATTCTACATTATACCTACCTATATATACCGTGATATGTTTTGTCTGAGGACTCGTATATATTGTTACGATTGCCTGTCATAGCCACCTTCAATAAGACTAATTGACGGCAATGATTTTGTGGACGAGTTTATAAAACATACTGATGGTAAGTGGTAAATCATTTCCTACAATGCGCTTCCTTGTGTCCGACAACCAGACGTATTTAAGCCTTATTTTATTATCAGCCTATTTGAATGGCCAACAACAGGACCAGTCACTACCATACTCCAATGCGGGTTGACGCGCTTTGGATGATAATGTTTGCCTTTATCTTGATCACTATCAGACGGTAATGATAGTGTGTTATGGCTCATTTGCCTGTAATTCGACCCGTCGGTCCCTTGTGATCTAAAAGTCTTTTTTGTAAACTTTTCATCTTTTATATAAATATTTAGAGCACTTTTGACCTGGCCTTTAATCAGAATGTCATGGATTTGATTTTATATTTATAGATATATGTAGTTTTAATAAAATGATAGTTATTATATAATAATATCCAGACGTCACCTCACCTTACCGGTTTCACGGAAGACCAGCGCAGTGTCCTGACGGGCACAGCTAAATGTTGAGTGAGGATTTTTTTGGGATCACATCACACTATTTACATCCTGTATAGCGAATTATTTTATTATATTTAATTTTTCATGTGATGTGTTTGTCCCAAATACACATTTTTCTTTCTTTTTTTTTCAAACAATTATTCGCTTGACATGACTCTTGTACTTAGATCATAAAATATATATAAAACTTACGACTAAACGTACGTACATTAACGTTCGTCATAATAACGCAGTTGCTTTATAGCAAAATGAGGAATTTTCTCGTACTCGTACGTGTTGAATAACCAAAAGTAGGCACTATATGAACAAATAAAAATACTCATTTCAATAGTACAGTATTTTAATGTCATATGTGATGTTATACATATAAAATCGCATGTCGGGCAACCGAAATCGTCGTTTCAGTTTAAAAACCCGCTGTTATACATTTTTGCTGTTTTGTAAGCTATTGTTTCAAATCAGCCTTTGTAATGTCGCCTGCACGGCAACGTTTCTTGGCGCTTTTTTGCCGCTGTCGTCCAGGAGCTTTACAAGGTTTTGTATGAAAATCGGTCATATCTCTCATGACGTACTTCTTTATATGATAATCGCAGTCAACAGAAAGTCAGTTTTTTGTTATTCCTATAACTTGGCTATCTTTAAAACAAGAGTGAATAAGTATCTTCTAAGCGTTGGCGTTTCACCTTAGACCACTTTCTTATAAAAAATATCTTATTTAGTGAAAAATAATATTATCGTTGTAACAAATATTCACCAAATTGGTAATTACAATGGTGTCTATATTTATATGGTTAAGTCAATGATCAAATTATTTACCCAGTAAGAAGAAATCATGCTGAACTATTATTACAAAAATATTAAATTAAAAAATTATGTCTGATGAATTACGAGTGGGAAATAAATAAGAATATTTTAAGAATACATTAATTTTAGTGTGCAAAAATATGTATGTATCTGAATTTTAAACATGCCATACGTAGTACAAGGAAGTCAGCAAATATAGGTCAACATCCCATATCTCATCACTATTTGTTATTATAATTTTGCTAAGGAAAATAAATCATCAATACAAGTTTGTTATAAAAATGATTCAACGGCGGCACGAGTGTGATGCTTCAGGGGCGAAACGATGGGGCACGGCTGGCCGCGCGCTTCGTGCGACGCCGCGACCTTGGCCGGTGTAATCAAATTAGACGAGTGACGTCACCAACACTACCATGTACGCCAATTAGCACGAACGTCTCGCGCCGCGTCGGTTATAGCACGTCTTCGAAAGAGTGACCTAATGCAATCATTATGATATCCGAAAATTTTACGATAACATCACATACTTATGTTGTAAAAAAATCGTTTGATACTTTTGTAGGAACATTAAGAGAATCTATATATAGCTACTTATATATCTTGTGTTTCATTGATTTTTGAAGAAGGAATGCAGATGACGAATATAATATTTAAAATTATGTACTGCTATTATAATACTTTATAATTATTTATTATAATGATATTCACTGTACAGCCTATATTTTACCAAGAATATGTCGAAATCTCGCCTTCAAATATGGTGAAAAATATGTAGTTTTAAATTTAAAAAAAAACGTTTTGGATGTTGGTAATACAAAAAATATGGCGTATTTATATTGCCAACTATTTAAAACGTTTATCAAACTTATACCTTATTTATATATATATTATATTTATAGATTTTCTTAACCAGCGAAAATAATATTGAACGCATTTTATTACAAGTATCATAAATAAACGGGCGATGCTAATTTTCGCTATAAATAGTTGTGTATCATACTCAGCTTACTCTAGATATAGATTATTATTTATAGGTGTCTATTGTTATGTTATTCTAATGAAGAGGCTTGATACCACGATTGTTTCGTTCTGCGAAATGCTTTACTCGTATGCCTGGTGAAAGCTGGCGGCTATACATTCTTTGTTGTCAAGTTACAATTTGATTCAAATTATTAGTACACTTATATTACGCTAAGTCATTTTGATACTGCCTTGCGCAATAGAATAGAATAACCTTCTTATATTTCATATTAGTAGTTCCTGATATTAGCGCGTTCAAACAAACAAACAAACAAACAAACAAACTCTTCAGCCTTATAATATTAGTATAGATTTATAACTATTAAAAAATGTATTAATTTGGACCAAATTTGATTACCATAAAAACGGTTCTAGTGAGTTAATCTTGAAAGATAGACAATCATACTGTCGTAGATATTTTTTAGATCATTTTAAGAGAAATAATTCTTTCATAAATATATTTTTGGTATCTTGAACCGTTTTCGCAGCGCACGCCAGCGGAAGCCCTCAAGGATGAATAATTTTTCCCGTTTTTTTTCACATTTTTCATTATTTCTTCGCTCCTAATAGTTGCAGCGTGATGTTATATAGCCTAAAGCCTTCCTCGATAAATGGTCTATTCAACACCAAAAGAATTTTTCAATTCGAACCAGTAGTTCCTGAGATTAGCGCGTTCAAACAAACAAACTCTTCAGCTTTATAATATTAGTATAGATTAGCGTTGCCGCATAAAGATCAGCTGACATGTAACTTATTTCTTATAACCTGTGGCCGTTGATTGTAGTTGGTATATTTTCATTTATTTTTTTATTAATTTTGTCGATTCACTGGTCAATATTTAGGTGAGAACTTTAGGTATCTCTTTTGTATTCTTCATAAAGAACTTCTTCACTCGTTATATCTTCCGGAGTCTCTAGAAAAATCATGATACCTGTAAAAACCTGTACATATATCCAGTATAAAGAAAAAAGAACTTCTTTATTTTGTTTAATGAATAATAGAAATTTTTTAACAAAAAATAGAACCGACTCATAACGCATTAAAAAGTAAAGAATAACGTGTCATTTAGTGGTTTAATTTACTTAAGCATATCTATGAAGTCGGTGCCAGCAAGTTTAAGGAACATTTATTTAACGTAGTACAGCAGTTTGTGTGTTCTAGATAATGTCCTTAAAGTAGAAACCTTGGCTGGCACCGACTCCTAGATATGCTTAAGTATATTAAAGCAACTAAATGACACAGTTATTTTCTACTTTTTAGTGATTTATCGCCACGTGACGTACTTGTACTATACTGTCATAGTATATTATACGGCACAAGTGGACAAAAAGCTTACCTTGCCTTGTGGGCCTTTAAAATTTGAAGAGTTCCTTTATTTTTCCCAGGACATCATCATCAGATCCTAATATGATGACAATGGGACCAGCATGGAAGTGTGCCCTTTATAATAAAAAAAGAATTATCAAAATCGGACAACTCTGTAAAAAGTTATGCGTGGTCATATATAATAATATATATATATATATATATATATATATACACGTGTCGAATTGAGAACCTCCTCCGTTTGTTTTCGTCGGTTAAAAAGAGCAACTATTGAGTTACTCGCAGGCTCTTTGTAGCCAAGAGTCACTAGTTCACTACAAATAGTCTAACATAGGTATCATAAGTGCATATACAAAAGCCTTCTCGAAATAATAAATAAATAAATAAATAAATATTATAGGACAATTACACACATCGCTATATAGCCCCAAAGTAAGCGTACTCGTAGGTAGCTTGTGTTATGGGAAATAAACGACTTTGAATTTAAATTAAACACGTGTCAAATAAAATATGTACAAATAACAAATACTGGTTGCAATAGACGTAAGCTCACGATTGACTGAACCATTAGTGTGATTGGCGAGTAGGGAATTAAAAAGTCTTGAGACGCGGGATCGATCCCTGCCTCCGGCAAAAAGTTTTTAAAATGCGGTGCACGCGCCAGAGACCGAGTGCTTAGTAGTATACGAATAGGAGTAAGAAGCAACGCTGCGTTTCATTTTCAATGTTCACAACTAATAGCTTAATTTATATTAACATCACTACATCTTATAAATAAAGTACCCCGTCGCGTCTATCTGATTGTGTGTTTACGCTAACCTTAAAAACTACTAAACGGATTTTTATGATGATGATGGTTTTAGTAGATAATGTGTTAAGTTTTTGTGTAAATTGGCACGAATACGGCTATTGACTATGAAAATTCGTCGAAGCATGGGGCTGTCTGGGAGTTTTCATCGAAAACGATGTCTTAACTCCTTGAGATATAACAAAATAATGTATGGATGGATTATCTTTTTTAGGACTACAAAATTTTATCTTTTAAGGATAATTTGCTAAACCCATTTTTCTTTAAAAAACCAGGATCACATGTAATTTATTTTTGGTGTTCTTGGAACTTGCAGTTCTTCCTTTTCTTCATTCTTTTGCTTTTTTCCTGAAAATGCAGTAAACCTTCTTTATCCAAAATTATCCAAAATTTGAAAATTGGTGGTGTCAGTCTAGTGCTTCAGAAAGCTTGTTAAACCATCGGTATCAATAGATAGTTATCATTGCCAAATCAAACATTTATATTATCACCCTAAGCCCGCCGACCCGCATTAAAGCAGCGTGGTGAGTATACGCTCTAAATCTCTGCCCTATAATGATAATGGGTCTTGATGATGATGGGTCTCAATTTGTATGAGCATCAAACATTTAAAATTTATAAGCAGCGGCGGTCATCTTCGCAGAGGCGCGTAGGTTGCGTTAACGCAAATGGCAACTTCCTTTGATGTTACGTCACTTTGTTATGAGTATGATTCAAGCGTTTTGCCTCATTAGCCGCGACTCCTTAACATTAATCTCGATTCGTCTCTAACCTTGGCTCTGATATGCATTGCGTTACAGACGAGTAGGTATATAAATCATCAGCTTACAATCATTAACATTTTAAAGTACAAAATTAAAGCGATTACAGTAGCTATCTTTCCACTGCCAACAAGCTGTATTTATTTATGTGGCTTTTAATAAAGTAACTAGGTGGTTGAATACAGCCGTGTATTACTATGAGCATTTCAAAATGCTGATTACGGTAACAGCATAAACAGAAATCCGAGCTCGGAACAATATTACGATTACGTCATTCATAGAGTAAGTGCATTAATGTAGGCAGCGGAGGCGCCATCTTTGTGTATCTTGGTAGAGACCTGTGCCTGATGTGAAAAGCAGTTTTCCGAGGATTAAATAATAGAATGCTAGTTGGAAGCCAACATAACAACTAATGTTTCTTTCCATGCTTCACGGATATTAACTGAAATGTCAGTTACTTTGCTCCGCACCCTTATTCTGCATAATATTTTACACGTTTTAAACAGTTATACATTGTTCATGTATCTTAGTAAACTCGTGCTTCTAAATACCTTTTAGTGTGGTGATAAATGCATACCTTGTAACTACAATTTTAAAATTTGAAGACTATGTTGTTACAATAAAAATTAAAAAGTAATCAGCGACAATTTGACACGCATTTCGAACATGATACTGTGTAAGTGTTCACACAGCTAATGAAAGTTCGCAAAGCCAACACGAGACCGCGCTTATTTAGAGACGACGATGTCGAGCAGATGACGCCCAAACAAATCTCAATATCTGGCATATGGTATGAATATTTAGAGCGAGAGAACGCAGCAAACGTTTCTCTGCACAGCTATAAGACATCGAAAATAGATTGTGCGAATGGGGTTACACGCACCTGTTATTTAGCTTTCGGGCTGAGGGGTGTGGGGGGCGCCGGGTTGTAGCGGATTCATTAATAATGGCCCACAATGAGACGCTCTTATTTACGACCTGCGGCGACTTGGCTCAACCGCATGCACGCGAAGCAAAGCTATGCGCCGAGTCATCAGTTACAAAGCTGTTTGATTTTAGCTTAACAAAAAGCACAAGAAATGAGACCTTTATTCAGAACCCGTGATTCAACTTAAGCTCTTCTAATCTTCTAATCAGTATTAGGTATTTTATTGTCGGCGTTCAAATGTCAATTCACTTAAACAAACTAGCGAATAATTTCATTTATTTGCTCACTTTTAAAGTAGCCACATTTTAACGAAACTTGTTCAATTTAGTGAATAGGGAAGTTCAACACACTTTTAAGTAAATCAAGTTTTTTTGTCACAGCAGTAGTCGTGCAGTCAGAATACGATAAAAACTAACCGTGACAAATTCGTTTCTAGACTTTCAGTATAAAAACATGAACTTGATAATCAATTTGAAATGAGCAACAATTTCAATAATGCCTACTTTATAACACAATTGCTTCGGTTTTGTTAATAGTTACGATATTTGTAACTATTGTTTTTTAATTTGGCATTTAAATGTTATGAGAAATATTTTTTTTAAATGATTTCATATCAACTTTATTAGTCCTTATGTAACTGAAAATAATTTAGATAAATGTTATAAATAAAATTATTATTCAAATATAATAATATAATACAGTATAATCAGAATAACAAAATCAATATACTGAAGTCGGATCTTGTTAACTTAATATTAATAATGTTTCATAACATTAATATTTTTTCATACCTCGAAGCTATCGTCAAGAGGATATAAAATAAAGATTGTTCATAAAGCGTTTAGCGTAACTCACAACCAAACTTATTATGAAATCGAAATTTTTGGAAAGTTTTCTCGTAAACCCTCCGGGTATAATATCAATTTGCGCTTGACCGGCGCAATAAGGAAAAGACGTGCGTGTCATATTTTTGATTCGATTCTTTTGAGGCACGGAGCATTATCTCCCAAGACATGATGATTGGCGTTTTATTTGTGTAACTACACCAAATCTTTTCTGTCTTGATCGCTTTTATTATGACTCGCTCGCTGTTTTGTTACTCTACTTTTATATTCTTATACCTATATGTTTTAGGCAGTTGAATGGTAATATCCTTGAAACCGGAGCCTATTAAGTTGTCTTGTGTAGTTCAGGAAAACGACCTAACCTAGACCTGGACAATTAGATTTACAAAAGTCCTGCAGAAAAGTCGCAAGTTAATAGATCAAAGGTGCCCTATTCGTATGTCCGTCTCTAGGAAGGTAATCTTTAAAAACAAAAACAATTCTGTAAAGGTCAGGCTGGATCGGGTTTAATCAACTGAGCTCCGGTCCGGGACACAGGTCAATACCGACTGTAGGTCGTGTCATGTTTAATACCTTATTTCAGTGTATAAAGTTTCCGTCCCATATAATTTTTATTCCCTCCGTTCTCATTATAATTTTCCTCTTAATTGCCAATTTTTTGTACGCTCAAAGAATCTTCATTAAGTAGTGTCCACATACTGGACTAAAAGCCGAAATGAAGTAAGCGACCTTTAGTGAAATCTGTTTCTCATTAAAATTTTTCCGTAATTACCAATTTTTCTGCACCTAAAGAAGCTTCATTAAGTACAATCGAATGCAGCCTCAAGTAATGAATCAAACAAACATGACAAGCATCACACTAAACTCGTGCATAAACAGTGAAATTGTCGGACTAGAAGCCGAGATGAGGTAAGCGACCTTAAAAGGCACTTAGCACACAGTGCTCTCTGTACCGCTCGCTGTGTTTCTTATTACTTTGAAAATAATTCGGATAATAACATCGGTTTCAGTACAACACACTATGGAGTGCTACTTGAGGAGCATTATTAAACATATTACTTGTTAATATCTTGTAGAGCTTTTAGTTTTTATAGCTCTATAGAAGAAAGAGATTAACATTACGGATTACCCTTCACGTTTTTACACGTTCTGCGAATACGTGCCGATACCTATTAAACAAGTCGGTTCTACTTTTATAGCAAGATAAATTATCTATTTTTCGTGTAATTATTTATTTTTGCTTGGCTACCTCTTGCAATTTTACGTAGGTACATAAAAATATACTTAGTTCTTACCGTTAATTTCATATATAAGAAATAACGAATAACGGTGGTTTGAGCCGGAGTTTAATAGCATACATTGATTTTTAATACCTCATTATCATCATCATTATCAGCCTGTATACAGTGTTTTGCATAGGCCTCACACGATTTCGCCTTTCTCATCCAGCCACTTTCCATTACCTTTGCACCTTCCTTTTATTATATAGGTACTGACAGACACACTATCGATAGACAGACAGATAGTAAAATATATATGTCTACCAACATTAAGCATTATACTTGTAGAATAGCAAAACATCGACTCCATAGACTATAAATTTAGTACCGTTCAAACAATATTATAGTAAACAAAGTTCTAAAACCTGTAACATGACTCTTCAACCGATACTACATATATTCAGATGTCAATAGAAGTATTTAATTTCCTTTCTTACGTCATCCTATCAAATACGAAGATGTAGGTTCACGTCATTTTATAACGTTACGAAATAGAATATATTTAAGTTATTAAATGATAACCAAATAATGTCACGATACACCTTACGCCTTTTTCGAAAAGCCGTTAACTACAAATAAATGTATCTATGTTGATAATTAATTAAATTAATGAAGTTGCATCTGAATACAAGCATAGTACAAGACAAATAGGGCACTAGTTCGGTTTAGGTTTACTTAGCAGTTTCACTTCAATATTAAAAGCCGTGAGATAAGTGTTATCAAGGGAACAACGAAGCTGATGAAGCGAGTTAATTATCGCTCATGAAGACGCAGAGTCATGAATCTGGTGGTGCATTCTTTTCCTATTGAGGTTAACTACAAATAAATATAACTTTATTGATTAAAATAAACTGCATCCGAATACTAGCGTGGCACAAAACAAATAGGCCACTAGTTCGGTTCGGGTTTAGCAGTTTCGCTGCAGTATTAAAAGCCGTGAGATAAGTGTTATCCAGGTAACAAGGAAGCTGATGAAGCGGGTTAATTACCGCTCATGCAGAGTCATGAATCAGGTGCGAGCATGCGTTTGCTGCCGCGGCCCGAGAGAGCATTACGCTTCACCGCGTCTAATTAAACGGCCCGATGCCGGAGTTTAGCCGTAGCTCGCTCAATTTATTTATACTTATTGTAATTTTTGTGTTATGGTATTCTGAAATTCCTGTTGCCGTCGATCGCTCTTTAGCAGTATTCATTTTTTTATGTCTGAGTTAATTTATATTTACTTTCTTAAGTTAGTTCATTATTTTATCTTGTTTCATCAAAGTGAAAAGGAAATAAGATTTGTAGGATGATACTTAATTATTGTAGAAAACAAAAATTTACGATTTCAAATTAAACAACAATACAAATATTTGATTTGTTGGCTTTGCCGTCGGTGATTAAAAGTTCCATTATAATGTTGACGTCACTAGAATTTAACTTATTGATGCATGGTACGAAATTCGTCGTGCTACCAAAATCCGTCAACATCTACTGTCTCATTTTGAAGCAAACCGATTACAGCAAATTCCTATCCGCATAGAATTTTATTTTTCCTATGTTCGTCTTGCAAGTTTTAAAGTTTCTGAAACCGCGGTAGAGTCCCATAATCCTTTCTTAGCGGTCCCCAGAGATACCTGTACCTATTTCAAACTGTTCGATGCTTCCTGCCATCGGGATAGATGCATATATCAGTCAGTAAAAATTGTGAACCTATATCACAATTTTAGCAGACAAATAATTTAAACCATGCTTGCATGCATATTTCGCTTCATTTTTATACATGCTCTTGATATAATTGATTCATTGCTCAGTGGTGTGTGTGTTCTTTGTACCCAGTCCACTTAAAGATTTAAAATGAATAATTTTTATCACCATTTAATATCCCATAATTAACAAAATATGTTGTTAGTATGATGAATAAATACTTGTTTCATCACTAGTGTTATATTAATATCTAACCGAGGATGTTACCTGCTCTATATTGAAAGGAAGATCCTTTCCAAACATGACAAGAATACACTTGGCGTCACAAAAAACAACTTACTACCTGCTTCTTTATCAATTGTAACAAAAAAGGAAAAGACATAAACCTTCCACAATGTTTCCCTGATGGAATATAGACCACGGCAACTAACAAGTTCAACATTTTGAAACTAGCCATCAACACAGGTAATTTTAATAGTAGTTGCTTAGTTAGTTTAATTTTGTTAGTGGTTCCTTTGTTATCATAGACGGACGAGCGGACAGAAATCAGGCTCAGGGCTCATAGGTTTACGTCCTTCAATAACGTCGTCTTACGAGTTACGACTCGAAGATCCTACTCATAGGTAGACCAGTGCAGATAGCTTTTGAAACCAAAAAAAATCGCAGTAGGATGAAACCCATTAAAAAAGGAAGAGAATGTCATAAAAATGAAAGGAAAAATAAATTACGGGCGATCTGATGTCGGGAAGGGGTAGGGGTTGAGGGTTTAGGGGTAACGGATTTTCTCGATTTTCGGCAAAACTAAAAGTCCTACGGAAAAGAGTTAGATCACAAAGTTGTGGGTAATAAAAAGATCTAAAACTTTTGTTCCTACTCTTTTTTCACATAACCTCAAAATTTATGTGAAAAATTCAAAAACCAAGTTTTCTCGTTTTTTATTTTTATCCTTTACAAATAAAATTTTATTTTCATAAAATTTGGTGAAAACTTGCCTTCTTATATCCCAAACACATTATAATTTATTTGATTTGAAATTTTTTTTTTTACCTTATTATATATTCATACACCTATTCTCCTCATTTTCTGATGGGTTTCATCCTAATCCGATTTTCTTGTACTTTTTGTTATTTTCAAGGCAGTGCAATTCACTGGAGTACCATACTGAGTAATATACTGAGTATTATTTTTTAAAAAAAATTGCTTTTTTTTAATTTTTTTTTTGTACTTTCCTCCATGAGATTAACGATGCTAAACACCAGTGGCATCATTTTCGCGTGGAACTTATTGAAGTGTAAAAATAATAGTATAAAGTGTTAAAAATGTGGCATAAATAAATCGGATATAATGCCTCGTGCTCCTAGCTTGGGTAAGTCAATTACAGCGATGCGCTTCAAGGAAGCTAAGCAATTTCTAAATTCTTCGTACATTTAATTTAACTTAATTGGTGTATGCTTGCAGTAGACCAAGAATTTATACCTCTTCATAAAATATTTTCTCTAAAGCTGTTTATATGCAGTAGGTTTAGATATATAATTGTCGCTCGTCTATTTATTATACTTTTATAATTTTTCAAATAATTAAAAACTTTAAAAATATCCAAATCATTGCGGGGTTTGAGGACCCAAGATAACGCCAAGAACCTTTTACTAAAAATATCGTAAATTACAGTCAATTACAATTAATGTGCTCTGTATCTGACCTACTAAATCCAACAACCAAAGAAAGCACCTTAAGATGTTGCTAGAAACTTTTCGCCGCGAAACCGACAGCGAGTGTCTCATGTATTTTTATTGATAAAAAAACTTATATAATAACCGTCTCGTATGAACAAAGTACTAATGAGATAATATGCAACGGACTGAATAAATCACATTTAAGAACGGTGTCCCATAATGTGCTTGCTCAATCTTAATGAATGGCACAGGAAGCCCGGCGCGTGCGCAGTGAACTGATGTGGAGATGAGCCGCGTGGGCGCACCCCCGCCAGCTTGTTGACCAACAATTGACTATTTTATGTTCAGATAAAATTGCGACGACTACTGACACATTATAATATTTAGTAGGTCTGCTACGTGAACTACATTCCAAATCAATGGTGATATTTCTAGAAGAATCACTATAAAAGTTCTTATAGATCAAGAGAATTGAAATATTGGATCTAACACGCACACTCGCACACTGAGATGGCCAATACAGTTTTCAATTATTATTTTTTATTTGTATGTTTTCCTCCGACAACATCAAAGTAAAGTTGCACGTAAAGGTCAATCAGCTATATATCGCTCTAAATGGGTATTTTTTTAAGTCGTATCAAAAGTTAAGAAACATGGCTGCTCGACTAAAAATTTTCACTAGTTGAAATGACAGCAGACCGCTTTACGTTCAAAATCGCAAAACATACTTTGAATCTCAATCCCTCGTCTACCTAGTTCTTTTGAATTGTTCTAGATCTGTCAGTTGTTAACAAGTCTACCACTCACCATAATTGTAGTTTAGCTTCAAGAAGGCGTGAAATGTGGAATGAAATTTACACATGCCTGCGATTGGTTCAGAACGGATTTTCAGTGTGTATTAGTGTTGCGTTAATTGTTTAAATGTGTGAGTGCTGCGTTTGGCGTGGGACGGAACAGTGCATTTTTTTGCGGGCACAAGATGAACGGCAGGTTATTGAACTTCTTCGCTCGTCTCGAGGACACCGAAATCGCCAACGAAGCGCATCTTCCTTAAATTACAATTAAGTGCACTTTTTGCCAATTTATTTTAACTAGAATACTCTATGTAGATGAAATACAGATATATATTTTAACAATTATTTCTTTTCGGCAACTCCTGAACTAGGTAAATAAAAATAAGCATTTCGAAAGTTCGATTTATATCGAGGTCGGAAATAACAACACCTCCCGGCCCAAGTTTGCCACGCGGCCTGATAAACATCGAAAAATTTTCCTACCGACTGTAGTAATAAAAACCTTCGTTTTTATACGCCAAAAAGTTAAACCTTGACTGGGATATATTTTAATCATAACGATGACAAACACAACCCGAAATAAATAGAGTTACTTTCAAAAATATATTTTAAAAAGCCGCTCTATATACGATATACTTAAAATGTTCTTCACCTTCCGAATCTATCATTACAGCAGCTACATAGTAAGTTATTGTAAAAAAATTATTGTATTGTCACCAAAGATATACCAAATTCCAATTCAATCTAATGTCAGGAAGTATGTACTTTTAAGTTAGCTTCCTGTAATTAATTAAAGGTATTCTGACGACATTATTACTCTGAAAGTTGCTGTAAAGACCTCACAGTTAACATAATATTAATATTATAATTTCCTATGCTTGCAAAGAGTGATTTACGAATGGCAACGACGTATAACTTGATGTACTATTATGTATTCTGTGGTATAAGTTTTTGTTGAGACATGGCCTAATTTTAGCGTTAGAAAGATATCGTGGGCGTAGTTTGCGTGTTCCGCCGAGACAACGCCAACACGCGCTGCGACCATTGCCTCGTACCTAGGCACAATATACAGTCTTGAAAAAGTATGAGGTACTTTTTTATTAGTTTAGATGTTTATTAACCGACTCGGTGGACTCCGTACTATTGTTGCTATAAATTGAAATAAAATCTCGTAAATATCTCTATATTGCGCACAAAGAAAAAAATAGTTCCGTAAGTTAAACAAAAAATTAAGAATGAAATTTTTATACAAGATCGTATGAACGTCGAGTCATCATAGTTAGCCTAGTGCATTATTATAAATTAAAAGACTCCCAAAAGACAGCGGACCAGTTAGTTTGATGCGCGACCACACACACACTACACCATCGTAAGAATATCAAATAAAAGGGTTTGTTGAGAAAATACTTTTTATCTACGGCCTACCTAATAATTCAGACTCGTCACAAATACAAAAGTAATAAGCTGCATAATTGAGGCAGAGATTGCGTTTGAAACTCAACAAACTCAAAATTGAATTTTTCTTGCTACAGGGTTCATGTTTTGTCTTATGTTTCTTGTAGTTGCTTT
The DNA here is from genome assembly GCA_034621355.1 of Mycalesis mineus. Taxonomy (NCBI): domain Eukaryota; kingdom Metazoa; phylum Arthropoda; class Insecta; order Lepidoptera; family Nymphalidae; genus Mycalesis; species Mycalesis mineus. The sequence goes on along the minus strand of CM067883.1, from coordinate 12,352,315 downwards.
CTCAACTGCAGCGACCAACCGCAGCGATTTATAAACCTCATTACCTGAAGTGTGTTGGTCATAGCAACAATCTGCCATTTCTGGTCATTCGCACACGTGGGTATTGGCGCGTATTATTTTTTGTGTGCATTAAAAATTGATATTTTTCTACAAAAAGGATTCTTCAAATACCGTGTTGGTTAGCAGCAAGTAGGTAGGTATATGAAGTAATTATGATAACTGCTTTTTTTCCTACAATGCGAGTTGATGTGTTGGTAGATGTACGAGAGTAATGCATTGTTTCTATAAATAAAGCAGTATACGATCGGCTAACATCAAACAAAGATTATTGCGTGCAATATACGGAACTGTGTTTTTCATGTGATATCATGAGTTTTACGCCGGTATTAGTAAAGTGTAGCAGTGTATGATATGTACTATAAGAAGGATTAAAATGAACGTTTTTCCTGACCTAACTCAAGACTTTCATCAAAGTAGGCATTGAGAATTTGTCTTGCTTGAAAACTTAGAGAGGTTAAGTAAAGATCGCCCAGGCAATTTTAACCTTTTTTAATCTTTACTAAATATATAAGAACATTTAAAAATGTAAATATTCCGGCCGTCACTAAGATACGTCCCTATTGCATGATTGTTTTCTTGACAATAGTACAATGTCAAAAATTCCGTTAGTAACATTGTATTGATGTAATAAAAAATCGCAGTAGGATGAAACCCATTGGAAAAGGAGGAGAATATCATAAAAATGATAGGAAAAATAAATTACGGACGATCTGAGGTCGGGAAGGGGTAGAGGGTCAGGTTTTAGGAGTAAAAAACGGTTTTTCTCGATTTCCGGAAAAACTATAAGTCCTATGGAAAAAAGTTGAATCGCAAAGTTGTAGGTACTAAAAAGATCTAAAACTTTTGTTCCTACCCTTTTTTCACATACCTAGCCTTTATACCTAGCAAAATTTATGTGGAAAATTCAAACCTACTTTTTTGTTTTTATTTTTATCTTTTACAAATAAAATTTTATTTTCACGAAATTTGGTGTATAATTTGCTATTAAACTCTTTTTTCCATAGGACTTATGACCTTTTGCCTGACCGTCTACCCCTTCCCGACCTCAGATCGCCCGTAATTTATTTTTCCATTCATTTTTATGATATTCTCCTCCTTTTCCAATGGGTTTCATCCTACTGCGTTTTTTTTGGTTTCAATAATTATCGGCACTGGTTTAAAACTGAATATTGTTATAATTTAACGCCTATGTACCTACGCTTAATGTTTAAAGAAACAAACTGCGACAGCTAATCATCGTAGATAAGTATATACATATAACTTTTGCCTACTTACACATTTTTCGTCGAGTAAGTTTTCACCGAAGATCCACTACATCTACAAGATTAGTCACTCTTCCATTACTCATTCAACGTTTGTTTATGTTGTCGATATTAAGTTGACTCCGAACTATTGCAATGAGCAGCTATCGTGATAAATTAGTAATTTCAATTGAGTTACAGTCAGTCATAAATAAGAATATACTAAATATATTGTTAACTAGTCGCTGAAAACGCTATCCACAATAGAGTATAATAAAAAATAATAAATTAAACAACTGAGCTAAGTCGGTAATCGAAAACACTTTAGGTTTACATGGGAAACCGTTGTACAAAAGAGTACGTCACATAAAAGTTAAGCTTATTTCGTGTCCTGTGACGAAAATAAAAGTAAAGCCTACCAACATTTGGATACATATAATACGGGTACATTATTACTTACCTACGCGTCTGTACCCAATTTAATTTAAAGTTCCGAAACGCGAGCGTACTCGTAACAACGTTCGTTTCATTTGGACCTTTCGGACAAGGTATCCTAAAAAAGGTTGTTCAACCGAAATTTTTAACTAGAATTCCGCCACGTGACACGTAACAACAATGTAATCTTACAAAATGTATTACATTATTATTAAAATGTTCAAAAAAATAAGCATTTCAAGAGGAGACGACCGTAAGAAGTGTATAAATGAGCTTTTAGATGTCACGCTCGGAGGCGCCCGACGCAAAAACGAGCTCACGTCGTCATCGCATCGTGACTGCGGCCTGCAGTGCCTTGTTGCACACTCAGCTAACTTTAACAAATCACCGACAATTTCTCTCCGAATTGAGACTAGGAAATATCAAAGAACACTGCGGTGATACTGTCGCAGGTACTCGTACGTTGCCATCGTACTCAATACTGCTCACCTTATGTAATACCCAAGCCGATCCTGTCCGATTTCATAATGTCTTCGTTTTCTATTTCTTCTGTGCGGGCTTCCTCGTGTTCTCGGTGCAATATTAGCTTTTAAATTTATCTCAGTGCATAATGTGAAGTAACCAATAGCCCATATTAATGGCCTACAGCAGAGCCTTCTTCCTTATAAAAGAAAATGTATGGTAGGGTGAGGCTCAGAATGTTATTTGATTTTATAACATTTATTATGGGAAGAGTTTATTGATATGACTAACCATGGCTTAACCTTCTCTCCGAGGCAAGCTACACATTAGTAGGATTAATTAACACTTCGGTTTGTCTGCAGTCCTTTCTAGACGTTTTACTACGGCGTGTTAGATCAAATAGAATATCTGTTTTGGTATTCCAAACCACAGTAATAAATATGTAGATTTAAAAACAAAATCACATTCTAGTCGACATTTAAATTCCTCACAGAACTTATTAGAGTTATTTTTAATAAGAATGGCGCTTCGGCGATTGTAATCCCCTTGACATATCACGAGTGTAATCGCCTCATGGGTTGGGATCGGTCATTGGATCATCCACTCGCACATGGGGAGGTCTGTTAATGCGATTTAGGCCTTCTACATTATTTTTAGTAGGATATAACATATTATTATACCGTTGTTATTTTATTGATTACGATTCGCAATAATTAATTATTAACAAATTAACTACATTTTGTCTCGATCAAAATTAGATTAGAATTACCTATTCTTTCAGAGTCATATCTGACTACTTATGCGAAGCTTCTGGTTGAACATTATTTAACTAAATTGCTGACATTGGGATAAAGTAAAAAATTAATTTTTCAACGCTCTAGCGACTAATTTTCAACTTTATTTCCACATTTATAATTGTTTGACAGTCTGTGCCTCGTCAGATTTGCACCGACTTTTATCTGTAATTCGGCCTGCATTTTCCTATATAGGTAAAAGGATGAAGTAAGTCCTTTTGTATAGGTAAAAATCTAATCACGGTGCAGTCTAAGCAGACAGTTCATTAAAAAAGGGGACATTTTATTATGATTAATTTGTAACAAGATTCAAAATTATGCAAATTAAATTTTGTAAATAAAATTCAATGCGTAAGTATACGAGAAATAGTTAAATAGTAAATGGAGCAATATTAATGTACAATATCACTCGCGCGCTCATTATTTGGGATCGTACGCGAAGCGGTCGGCTGGCGTGTCCTCGGACGGGTCACGCGCGGTTCGCAAACCCGTTCCGGCGCACTTTCACCGGCTTCGCCTGCGCCCGCGCCCACTCGCCCGCCAATCGCGCCTGCTCGCTTGCACGTTACCTCCTGTTCTACCCCAACTGAATGTCCTTTCTTTGTAAATCAATACCTTTTATATAATATTCGAAAATAGCGCAAAATGATAAAGTAAAGATAAAATTAAAGATGTGGAATGAGGAGACAAGTGCTCTAATGACAACTAGAACTACTGGTTCCCAGTGATACATTTATAATTGTAAAGTAGATTCTTCTTGTGAAGTTTTTATTTAAAATTTAAATTATCGTGAGTTGGCTTCCATTTTGATACCTGAATTAGTAAAATTCATTATGAGAGAAGTTGGAACAATTCGTGCAAGAACCACATTGACCGGTTAAAAGTCCACACAATCAACGGGGCGGGCGGAAGTGTGACAGTGGCGAAAAGCTCGCAACTGCACGAGGAGAAAGGAAGCGGCGCGCCGCGCGGCGTGATAAGGCAGCCGGCTGGCGTCGCGCGCGGGGGGGTGGCGGACGTGCGGCGCGCGGAGCGGCGGGGGGCGGTGCGCGGGGCGAGGGGTGCGCGCGCAGCGACGTCCCGCGCCGCGCCACTCGCCTCCCGTCAGTCGCCCGCCGACTTCGCTTATGCTTGTGTGACTCGCGCCGCTCCGTGCACCGCACTCGTGCTCCGATCACGACGCGTGCCGCCCTGCCGTGGCCGCGAACGCGACCTCTACGCTACCGGCGAATCGTTTCTCCCAACTTACGTGCGACTTGCTATGATTTGACTTTTGGACATTACGCTCCCTTACCCGGCTTACTTACCCCCTCATCATGTAAGTGTTACCGCTCATTATATTAGAAACGGCCGTAATCGTCGAATTCGGAACTCGCGTCGAAGTGAGCAACGTGAAAGTTTGTGAATTAAAGTTGTGTTCTTTTACGTCTTAGTTGTATTATCTCGTGCGTTCTGTATTGGTAGTGTTTTTATCTTTTGTGTTTTTACGGTGTTGAGTTGGAGGCGATTTCCGAAATTCGACGTGGAATTTAGCACAATGTAAAGCGATAAGTGTGTTCGAGTCCCCGAGCGCTGCTCCGGCGCGGGCTGCGTCCCCGCATGGCGCGGTGCACCCGCGTGGACGGTGCACCCTCGAACCGCCACGCGGAACTGTGCAAGCGCTTAGCACCGGGGCTACATGCCAGCCAAAATATGTTCACTTGATAGTGTATCAAGACAGATGGCAAAAATGAAGTACACATCAACGTCAGTAAAAAAACTTCGAAACAAAAACAGGTTTTATAAATTTTATTTGAAACACAATGAGAGATTATATTATCCAGATAAAAATTGAAAAATATAATTATTTATGATTGAGCAGAAAAAAGTACATAACATAAAGTAAAGTAAATCTTTAAATTAGTTTTAATTACAGTTTTTAAAGAATGAATTGCCAAAAAATACATTAAAAGCGCATTTGTGGCCAATATAACATATTGTATGTACCTATTGAATTAAGTTTTCCTACCTGTTAAAAATAACAATTTAAAGCATTACCTACTTCTAGATATTTTCAAACTAAGTAGTTTGTACCAAACTACCAACAAACATATTTGAATTAAATTCTTAGTTTATTTTCATTTTAATATTTTAAAGACAAATATAATTCTATTTGATTACTATTTACGACGTTTTCCAAAAATTAACATGATAAGACATTTTCATCAACCGCAAAAGGGCACTTGTGAGTAAATTTTTAAACTGTCCTTTTAGTTTAATACACAACTCCAATAAAAATTAGCCTCCGGCAGTCAACTTCAATGAGCTGTTTTCATGTGGATTTAGTCAATTGTGTAATAAGTAATATTCTTTCTTTAAATGATAACTAAAACAATCTTTCTTTGTAAGTATCTGCAAAGAAAAAGATTATTTCAGCCTATTAAAAACTAACTTAATTGACAATGTAAGTAGATAATTTTGTATGTAAATTTAAGATATTATGCTTCAAATTGTTTCAATCTAAAAAATAAATAATAATCTGATCAGTCTACTGCACCTAGCGTCAAGAGAACTCAATAGTAAGATAAATCACGCAAAATTATTTATTGGAATTCTGATCAGTGCACTACATTTTTAATGTCAAGATGAAGTTTAATAAGTGATACCTCAAGTAATTATTGACCTTAAATTACATACCTACCTAAAGTCTTTTCTCCAACAGATTCATTCTAAAAATGCTAAGTAAATAATCCGATATATGTCCTAAATTGGACTTTATAATATTTGTTACTATTATTTATTCTGTGGTTCTCCAAAATAACTTAATAAAGAAATGATATCTTTGAAGAATTCCTTATCATTAAACTACCTTGAGAGTTAAATTCAATCCAAAAATTATATTTAATAATCTAATCAAACCACCTGAATCTTATTCCTTAAAACTGGTTACTTAAAATAAGATGAAGTGATATTTCTGTAGAGTGTCATTAGGCAGGTGACAGACTGTTGTCAGTGGCCTGTATTATTCTGATATATAATTGTTAAGTTTCATAAAAATCCATATAAAAGTTTTTGCGTGAAAAAGTGCCAAACATCCATCCATACGTACAAGCTTTCGTCTTTGTAATATTAGTAAAGACTATTGTTTATAGTAAGCGTTATTAAAATGGTTAAACGAACTCGGGGCACTCCCTTCGTAAGTAGTTAGTTTTGCTAATGCGAGAGTTGTGACCAACTAACGTTGAAGCACATTAACATTATCTCTAACAGTTAGCAAAAGACCTTATACACACTTTGTGTTAAGTCCTATGAATACATACACGCTAAGTTTATCATCATCAGCTGAATAGTTGTTTTAATTCTGAATATTTATTTCATATAGAAAAGTATAGGGCAATGATACAAGAAAAAATAACTAGTATTGATAGCATAAATTTTCAAGATAATGCGTCTACTTATTTTAAATACCAAGTCACTATAATAATTTTGTAAAAGATGTTTGCATCCGGGTTTCAAATCTAGTAGTGGCTAGTTAAATAACTAAACATTTAATTAACGAAAAAATTGCCAAGTACACACTACTATAGCAAAACTACGTACACCTGCTGGTAAAGTACCAAATGTACAAAAGATCCAAAAGGGTCGAAGTACGAGTACATCCGCTTTAGCGGACCCCAATAATAATAATAAACTACCAACTGCGTAGGTACTCACAGTATTTTTAAAAATTACTGTAATAAAATTCTCCTAATGTGCAAGTTGTGCCAAACTGCTCGGGATAACGCGACTTTACCCCAAAAAGGAAGCTCCGAGCTTCTATTCGTTTAACTTGTGTTTTATGTTCTCGTCATTTTACATTTATTGTTGCTTTATTTATAGACTTTGTCGAGCCAAGAATAAATATCACGATTGTGTTCAAGTCATATTTTAAAAGTCCCTCGTATATAATTTCAAAATTTATGTGCCTTTGTCTATTAAATATTTAATTAAAAAAATATAATTGCATTTACAACATAATAAAGTTTGTTTTATTAACTTAATCAAGATAGACTATCTCTTAAACCTTTATTAGTTAGGTAGTTTTTACCTACAGAATTATTAATTTAAACAATGCACGTTTATAAAGATACGAACTCAGTCATTTCGCAACTTCATATAAACTTGTAATTATACTAAATTGAGTATTATGATTTTCTTTACTAATAACCTTATGGCTTTCTTCTGACTACCATAAATATAAGTTATTACTGTACAATGTGCGCATTTAAATGCTACTTAAATAAAAAATAATAATCTTCTATACTGTTAAGTCCCTTTGCGCGCCTTATTTATTTCGCTTAAAATTTTTAAGTGCCTTCATCATAATATAAGAAATTAAATATTGTCAAGCAAATTATCTACATTTAAGTTAATGGCCAACGGTCTTTCGAATCATGCATAATCTCGATCCCTTAAACAACATTTGTTTGTAGGTGTCAGTGAAAAATAACATGAACCACAGTGCCACTGAAAAACACAAACATTTTAGATGTTGGAAAGGTGCATGCATGTGTTAATTTTAAATTTTCACTGTATTGGATCAGCTAAGCTGCACAATAGTCTGTTTGCACCATTCCATCTACGAGGGCAACAGCTGGTCGACTACCTGCTCACAACAATGAAACCTCTGTCAATAGAGCTCGCTTCACTACAATATTTTTGTTTTATTTTTATAAATTCTTAAACCGTAAAAAAGCGAACGGAGTTTCATTGGTATTTTATGCCCAAATTTTTTAAACAAATAGTGACCTAAAAACCGTTTTTGTCCAAATATTTGGTTTGCGATTACATAATAAACTGTGTGTACTATATAAGACAAAATAACTTCAAAATTGTAAGCTAATGGTTTTTAAAATTTGAATTACCTACTTAAATCCAAATTAGTTAAATCGGCAGGTACTTTAATAATTAAACCGGTAAAAGCTCTTAACTATTCAGTTAATATTCCCTTCGTTTTGCGAGTAGAGATTATTTGTATAATCCTCATTTAAATTACCGATGTTTAATGTATTTTAGTAGTCTATACTCTACTAGCAATTTCGCGTCACGCCAAACTAATATTAAGCTCGACTATGATCACTTGCGAGTCAAATGTTCTACTTAAACTACATTTTGTGTATCAACGCTCGCTCTTAGAGAATGTACAATGGAATCTGCATCCCCTATTGAAGCTCCACACAAATTGAACAAGTTCTACCATTGTATTTGTACTATGTTAATCGTATGTAGTAATTTCTCAAGCATCTTTATATTCGGAAACTATTGCTCTTACGAGTTACTATGGCGTTAGTAAGTTAAAGTTTTAAGTAGTTCCATTATAAGATTGATTTTGTCGAGAATATATTAACTTAACAAAACGTCGAATTATGATTCATAATATCCGAAGAACGTAAATGTAACGTTCTAGGAAATTTCCAAAGTAACATTATACAAAGTTAAGTAGGCAGGCGTGTTTTAAATGCATTAAAATGAAAATGGACGCTTATGGATGTTATCGGAAAGAATTTTTATCTTATCTATGTGAAAAATAAACGGATGTGTCACACGAGTCCAACTTGCAGATTACGCGACCAAATTAATCACTGATAAGATACTTATGCTTCAGATTGCTTCTACGTTACAGTCTGATACTAGAGCAGATTTTAAGGAATTAACTACTTACAGCCGATGGAAAAATATTAAGGACACTTAACATTAACCCTTACCTTTAACGTTACTTTTATTACCCGACTGCGTCAGAAGGAGGGTTATGTTTTTCGAGCGTATGTATGTATGTATGTCCATTTCTTCGGCACGTGCTACAGCCTAAATGGCTTAACGGATTTTGACATGTGAGGTGTCGTTGAATTTGTCAAAATTGTGGTAGTGACATAGGCTATATAAATTTTCAAAATGGCGGCTGTAAATGGGGGGATGTGTGTATTTTTTTCTCTTATCTTAGCAATATGGGTACCAATTGAAAGTCGTACAAGACCATTCCAAAAATATTAATATCATATCATGTTCATATTACTTTGTTAACAAAAAATGGCAAAAAGTGTACTAAGTGTACCGTCTCATTTCTATACCATAAACTAAAAAGTCTCAAATAAAATTATTATTATAAAAACAAAAAACCCGACTGCTTAGAAGTTATGAACTGAAAAGAGAAAAACAAGGATCACTATATCTGTATAAATTGTAAATAACTTCTAAGCAGTCGGGTTTTTTGTTTTTATAATAATAATTTTATAATTTTAGCTTTCAGTTCTAGCTTTTTTTTCTCTAATCGTAGTTGTGACATCCTGCTGAGACTTTCAAATAAACTAAAACATGGTTAAATAAATGCACTGAAAGACTAGAGTACGTTGAAATTGATTGTTGACTGTTAATACTAAACTAATTAGTTTCCTTTAATTAGTTGGGTGTTCCCATGATTCCATGTTAATTACATAAAATGTTATGTTTTGAAATGTATTTAATACATAAATATTTTAAATTCAAAAACCACATTTACCGTATGTTTAAATATATTAACTTGGCAACATTTGACGCTCAATGTGTTGCGTAATAGCTCGTGACATTGTAACATTTTAACATCAATTCTATAATACCAAACAGACACATTATAACGCTGCCAAACAAAAGTTTATTGCTCAATATGGTACGCGATTAGTCAAGCAGTATGTTACGAGGCAAGTGTTACTGAGTGAATACAACGCTTCAAGCATTAATTTCTCTGCGATAACTATGTTAAACTTCACTCGATTGAGCCGAAATCGACGAATAAAGAGTAACAAAGATTTTTTTCTTCAAACAATAAAGCCTCTTAATCTTTACAGCATAATCTCTACAATGATCACATTTCTATTTTATCTATGTTAATTTTTGAGACACTACGGTAGTAAAGAAATTAGCTATTTGCTTACGTGTTGTTGCTGACGCGAGCAGTCTAATGTCAACACGCCTTCATGCCGGTTCTGAACAATCGCTCTGTAAGATAAAGACTTATAAAGATAAATACGTCACTTTTCTACTTGTAATTTTGTAAATTTCTGAAACACCATATCGGTGAAGCAATGAGCTATTGCTTGTATTGTTTCTGATGCGAGCAGTCTAATGTCAACACCCCTTCAGCCCAGTCTTGAACAGTCGCAGCGTGCACGATGAGATAAAGGCAATACGTCACTTTACGTCGACGTGTAACAGTTAATTTCAGGAACACCATATCCATGAAGCATTTAACCATTGCTTGTATTGTTTCTGACGCGAGAAGTCTAAAGTCATCACACCTTCGGGCCGGTCCCGAATAGTTTCAACTCGGTGAGATAAAACAATACTTTACTTTTCTACGTGAAGCAGTTAATTTCAGAAACACCAAGTCGGTGAAGCAATTAGCCATTGCTTGTATTGTTTCTGACGCGAGCAGTCTAATGTCAACACGCCTTCAGGCCGGTCCCGAACAGTCGCAGCATGCTCGATAAGGCTTGCACATTAACGAGCGCACTGCAGCGATAGCGCCGGAATCGTGTAATTTGCGCCTCGTAAATTTTAACCCGTCGCAAATTTTTCGCTTCTCTTGCTAATTACTAGTCTGCCGGCGTCCCCAGAGGCTGCTTAATGTGCCTCGTACATGCCCCGAATGCGAGAGCGGTACTAGTTGCGATCTGCTCCGCGCAGGTAACAATGGCCTTTGTTTTGACTGCCGGAACTGACCTACGTGCTCGACTAATAATTTGGTTTGGCGCTCACTATATTTGCATCCATTTGCTCGGCCCGTGTAAGTCATTTACTATTTCGGCTATTATTGCACGTATGGGCCATATTTTTGAGGACGAGTAACTATTTTGAGAAATTCCAAATGCAGCTGCATATTAAGTTTTGTTCGACTGACAGTTTATTTATATATACCTATTTATTGATTCCCCCAATTTATATCTTGTGCTCGTAGTTACAGCCACAAGAGGCTTAAATCATTTGTTATAGATAGAAAGATGCTAAGCAGCGTATCCTAGTCTGCAAAGTGTTGACTTGTTATAGATAATGGTTATACACTTAATAATAGGTCAGATTGTTCCGATAAAAATCACTAAAAACACTAAAGTGTGATTGCAACAGCCGAGCATTAAATTGTCATCGGATAAAAAACATTTTTAACTGACGTTAGCATCATACGGTTCTTAACGAGGCGAGCTAAATTAGTATTTTTATTTAATTATTTAAAATTGTCTCCGCGTCGTGAGTCAGCTATCGCGCTCGGTCGGCCGTAAGCGGAGTAATGAATGACGTTATTGGTGATGACTGATGACGTTCTGTGATATGCGACTCTTTTTATTTATCATAAATCTTGGTCATTATTTTCGAATACGGTATGGACATGTTCCACCCATATTTTTTACATAACCCTAAATTAATAAATTGATAATTTGGGGTAAGAAAACCGGTGCTATTTATTTATTTATTTATGAGATACGCCAACAATGGCAGCATTATACATCGATCGAAAAAATAATTGAACATAAAATCTAGTGATACTGACATCAACATTTTCATTTCTCCGGCTTAAAATTAATATTAGGTGACCTTAATTATAAAATATATATATATCGGCGGAGTAGTATCATGACAAAGCCAAATTTAGCGACATTTGTTTATTACATTCAATCAATAATCTGACAAATTAACTAAGGAATAATCACAATGATGAAAAATAATAACCAATTAAATAAAATATGAACTAATTGAGCTATCAATAATAATGATTAATAAATCTGGCGTGATCTGAGTCACGACTGAGAGATGTAGTCGGAGTGAACGCCACGAAGAGAATCAGCATCGATCTCTGAAGTCTTCCACGCGGACCCGGTTGGTTCCCGGGGTAACCGATTTGGCGGTTCGCCGCTTTCGGTGGTTGCGACGCCGCTTGCAACTACAAGCGGGGCGCTGGATTGGTCCACGTTGGTTGCGGTCCGGAGGGTCTCAGCATCGATTCTCCAGACCGCTACTTTATATCGGCATTGATCGGTCATCTCCGCCACTACCGAACTTCGCCGAGTGGATGTCATGATACTGCTCAGCCGATATATATATAACAAATAGATTATTACAAAACAAAAATATTATTACTACTTACATAATTATTGTCATCTGACAGCTAGCTGTCAATGATAGTCAATATTGCTCCGCGTTAAATTAATTTTAAAAATAGTACAAAGGTGTTAATTGTAAAATTTATCTGTGCTATACAAAACATTACAAGATCAACCATCGACACCTCTATCTAAGCTCCTATAACTAAGCTAGGAGGCCTGGCTCAGTAGTGGGTAATTGGTGAGTGGTTAATACGCTAATAATGATGACCTAAGCTCTATCGCTTGAGGGACCAGCCTCATCACCGAAAGTCGAGAGGACATTGATTTGTTCCCCCTTTTGGAATATTGTCAGACTAACTTCTAACGTAGGCTTCATAGTCATATTAATTTACTTCCAGCCATTACATTTTCAACTGTGCATAATTATACGGTAATTTAATATTTTTTTATTAAGGTGCAATTTACACAAAGATTTAAAATGATTTAAACAAAGAATAATAAAATACATTCAAGTTTTAAATTCATTCATGTTATTTAATTAATTAAGCGACTTATTAACATTTTATGATTCTTTGCACACGTCATTTTAAACGTAAATAAGTTAATTAACATATAGGTAGTTATTATTTAATCTCTCAGAAATCTCGAAATCTTACATACCTATCTCGTAACAATAGCCCGATGCAATCAATGGTCAGTTAATGTTACTTGGCGAGAGTATGGTAAAGGTCTATCCACACCTACAGACAATCTTATATTTAGTACAGAGCATCGTGCGTCCTAAAACTCTACTACCAGTTTTGTCTGAACTAAGGTTTTATATATTTTAATGCGAATTTTCATACAGCTGGAAACTGTACCCAATGGATCTCTTTTTGTTCATTTTAAACACTACTACGGTCTTATTCGGGTTCCATATTAATTTTAGCAGGCTTATAAAATAAAATAAAAATGTTATAACATTTTTGCGTAATCAAAAAACGTTATCTCTGTGTTTTGTTTTATCATGCATGTCACACGGTTTGAGGTTTGAGGTACACGCTCAAAACATAATACAAGTACGTATCTAAATTTTGTGCGTGGAACGAGGGAAGTGTACAAATACATTGAATAGATAATAGGTTTTGTATATTATTCAATTTCGTTTATTTTATGTAGGATTACCTTATTTTACGTAATATTAATATATTTTGGGAACGTATGTTTATATTGATTCCTAAGAGAGATTCTGCTGGGGAAAGATGACAAGGAACTCAGAAACCGTAACTCTTGTAGATTCAACAATTTTTTTCCATTTTAGTGCAAATTTATAAATTTCCTAGGAAATTTATAAACTTTCGTAGGATTCAGATAAATTGTATTATTTTACGCCCACATTTTCGTAATTTGATAAACTTACCGATCTCATGCGTAAAATAATAAGTAAGCAATAACTAAACGTCGTATGCGCTCTGATTGGTTGAATAAGTCCAATCAGATAGCAGTGTATTATTTTCCGTATTTTAAAGAAGCGTAAAATTAAAAGCTCTTCTGTGATTGGTCGAATCGTTTAGAATCTTACTAATAGATATCCGTTAGCTTATAAATTTACCACGAGACGTCGCAAATTGATAAATTTGCACGTAAAATAAATAATACAATTTATCTCTCGTTTAAAATCCTACGAAAGTTTATAAATTTCCTAGAAAATTTATAAACTTGCGGATTTTGTTATTTTCCGGTGACATATATATATTTAGTGTGTTTTATGTACCTATGTTTGAAGCCGAGTTTCTCACGGGAACAGCACTTACTGACACAACAGTCATTCGTCGTAAAATGCGTCAATGTATTTAATGATTTTTCATACAAAACACATTCACTTCCTTAGGTAGTTGGCGTTTCGACTCCTGCACGAGCAGTTAGCTTCTGTCAACATTTTACATTTTTATTATTGTTTATAGTATAAATACTTTTTTTCTTTATTTCTAATAAGAACACAACGAAGCATTGATGAATAGAGTATGCTCCTGCTCTCTTGTTCTGTCCTTCATATCCTAAAGAAAGAAATGAAAATAAATAATCTAAAATCGTGCAAGGACAATTACAGGAACAGAATTGAACCTAAAAGCTGCATGCTGAAAGACAAATAGCGCAAGTTATGTTTAAAAAGATTTTTTCTTTCGCATAGTCAATAAAAATTTTTAACAAAAAATAGAACCGACTCCAAACGCACTAAAAAGTAAAAAATAACTGTGTAAGCATATCTATGAAGTCGGCCCTTGAAAGTAGAATTCTTGGCTGGCACCGACTCCTAGATATGCTTAAGATTGCAACTAAATTACACAGTTATTTTTTACTTTTTACAAAGTAATACCGAGTCAAAAACCGAAATCGCTGTAAGCGTGCCTCCAATTTGAAGAGTTCCTTCAATTTCCCTCCTAACAAGCGGACAATGGGACCACCTTGGATGTATGCCCTTTCTAATAAAAAAAGAATTATCAAAATCGGACAACACTGTAAAAAGTTATGCGTGGTCATACATAAAAAAAAAAAAAAATATATACGTGTCGAATTGAGAACCTCCTCCGTTTTTTTTCGTCGGTTAAAAAAGTCAAAAGTAGAAGGGACTGTAATAAGAGTTAATTATTTGTGCTAAAACTTTTGAAATTAGAAAACTACTTTTACGTAAAATGCTCTATAATTTAAGTACAAAAGACGAAGATAAATAAGTACCTATCAGAATTCGTCTCAGCGCTTGCTATTGCTACCATCCCTTTAATTAAATTATTAAGTAATAAATTAGAAGTAATTGCCTAAATTCAAACCGAGTTCAAAACAAGACAACATAAATCTTTTAATTAATTGAGCCAATTAAAACTTATGACTCCCAAAAACAAATTATGTAAGTATTGTTAAGCTTCTTTGATACGCTATAGAAACGATCATAAGAAAAAATACTTGCCTTCGCAAAACTCCAACACTGCGTGGCTGATAAAATGGAAGTCAACTCACGTACTAAATAATTTATTAGCAATCTCTTTGTATGGAATTTTTATGCTTACCAAGTTATTGGTAGTAATTTTTCTTTTTGTTTCACACTTTTGCCAATATTGTTCAGATTTTTGGCTGCGATTGGATGATTAGATAATGATTCTTTTTATGTTATAAATGTGTTACATAATCACGGAAAAAAGATGGAACACAATTTAACATACATACAAAATTTAAGCCCTATCAACACATACTTTTAATATCGGTAAAAACAGATTTTTATGTGTGTTATACAGCATTTAATAGACTTTTGAACCCCTTGAAAATCTACTTAGCTTGGAGCGCTTTTGTTGAAGATTTTGAATTCTACGCGGGTAATGTCGCGTGCGTTCCCTAGTAGATTAATAAATTGCTTTCTCTAGAAGGCTATTCGCATTTTGCTTGGCAGTTATGTGGTGTAAATTTAGAGCAAGTATCTATTCACAGTCTAAAATGTTGCCCAAGTTACTTTACGGTTGGCTTCAAGTCTATACGTAGCCGATGGAGCAATTGATCTAGTTGCTTAGCAACCGATTTTCCTAGGGAAAATAAACTGTTACGAAACTAGCACAAGAAACAAACGGTTGCAATTGGTGTGACGGAATTATCGACTTCATTAATTTTTTGACGAAGAAACAAAATCAGAATAGGATATTAGTACAGTTTTTATTTGATAAAACATGAATACAAATACCACATTAGAGTTTCAAAGATCTTTGTACTTAATAAATAAAGTTGATAACAAATGCAATCGATCAACAAATAATAATTTATTTTAATAAGGAATTTATTGAGAGCGTATCAGGGGCCCAATGAAGTGTGTCGAAGGTAAACGCGGCGGCAGTTTTTGCTGCGCCTACGTCTGCGACGGGCGCGGCGAAGCGCGACACCACTGCCCAAGGCCGTCACCCGCTCTTGTCTGCTTCTTTTTCCGCTTTATTATTTAGTGACCTTGCTACCGAAACACTCGAGAGTTAAATTCAGAGGTTCCCAAATACTTTTTTCTCATAGAACTATTAAAATTTAACTAGTTTCTGAGCTGTTTAAAATATTATCTGCCTACATTGATAGGTGAAGTTGATAAAATAAATACAAAAACAAAATAAATCAGTTAAAACACTAATATATCGTGACGTGGCATGGCTTTTGTCACAAATTGTGAACCACCAATTTTTTGTCACCACTGGACTTGGACCACTTTGAAAATCATTGGTTTATATTTCAATCCATGTCGTACGATTTTAACAAAGATGCCGTATCTAACTTCGTCTGTTTGAATTAAGTTTACTAGTAGACATAATCTCTGTGAGAAATTCCATTCAGATCCTTTCAGCCGTTGAATGGTCAATGAGTAATAGACATTCATCCATCCAATTCGCATTTACAAATTAGTTAAATGACAGAGATACTTGAAGTTCTTCGGATCGGCTTCTAATGTCTTGGCAACACATATCGCTATAATGATTGCGATGGCAGAGCGAAATGCCTGTTTCTGCGCCTTTGGAACACATATTGAATCTAAATATTCGCATTACATCAATTTGTTTTGATAAGTCTTAAAAGTAATAAGTAATTATATATTTTTTTAATTTGATCTTTCCGTTCATAAATAACTTAAGATAGATTTGATATACTTATCATTACCGCTTGTAAAAACATTTTCCCGAAATTATTTATGATTGGTATTAATTACCTAATAGGTAAATAGGAAGCTATTTAATCTGTTAAATAAATGGCTACCTGTAGGACGAAATGTCTTCAACATTTCGTGAAAAAACATTTTTCCTTCTATTTGGCGAGAGTGTAAACGAGTGACTAGACTTTGGCTTCTTTAAATTTTGCTTATAACCATTTCGTGTTTACTTCGTACTGAGAGTCTCTTTCTATATTGTCTCATACATCCTAATTGTTCCCACTTGCTTTTTATTTAAGCGAAGTAATCATTTTCTAATGCGTGTCTCGTCTACCCGTAGATACCTCTGAGATTGTCCCCCTCCCATTTTATTACCGGTTCTTTTTTGCAGTCTACCAAGTTGTTTTTTTAAGCCACTTCAATTACACTGAGGACAAACCATAACCAATTTTGTTTTTGTAACTTCTAAAAAACCTATTTATAAATCAATTGTGTTACGGTGTAAGAGGTAAATGAGCTTTTAGCTTATACCACTTCTTCATTATGTGTTTTATAATAGATCGAACACAAATAACAAGTCATGTTGTGTATTTAAATTGTTATGTAAGTTTGGTACGCTTCTACACAAAAACTTCTGAACTAATTTTGGTGAAACCTACAGAAATTTGATTTCTTTTAACCATTGGCCTTCGTTTTAAGTGGTAGACATATTGGAGCACTAAGTAAAATATTATGTAGAAATATTGTATTCCGGCGTATAAAGTGGTCGTCCGCTAGTCCTTTTATAAAATCAATACAGGTAGTATTGATAAGCTTCGCTTTTTTTTCAAGTCGGTTTGAATTTTAACTGGCCTTCGATTAAAATAATGCGAACAAAAGAAGTGATTGTAAAGTAGTTCAGTTCAAGCCGTGCGACATGTAGATTGTAGGTATCAATAACCTTAAGGCGGAATTACATTTCTGTGTTGTGGTCTGTTGTGATGTGCTCTGGCGTGACGACGAGTGTGCATACTATTCTGTCGTGTCGGGGCGCGCTCTGACGTTAATTCGGGCCAATATAACGGTGGCCTTCGGAGATTAAGCACGTTTCAGTCTACAATGTTTTCCTCCGATGTGACTTTGAAGAAAATCTTGCGTATCTGCTTATATTAAATCTATTTAAAAAGAAAATAAAGAAGAGAAGATATTGGGTTCATCCTGTAAATGAACTGAGAGAGTCGAAGTCGCTTGTTAACGCGCGGTACTGCGCAAGATTCTCAGAAACATACTTGTGTGGAGTACTCTGACGCGTCATAGCCCCCACCACCGTTCTGTTGCCGATCGAAACCGAGCGATCGCCGTCACGACACAACGCGCCCCGACACGTGGCACTTTAATAATGTAATTCTACTCATACTAAATGTATGTATCCGATATACTTCTGACGCGTCACGACACACCACGACACAATAATGTAATTCCGCCTTTACTCTCGTTGTCTGACTCAATGAGGTAATTGATTACAAAACAAAATCACTTTCCATTCTATGCTATGTACTTTAAATGCAACGTATACTATCGATCAATATATTCTTGGCACCATTTGCACATTTGGTAGGTGAAGAATATGTACAATTAAAATTTCGCCCACTTTTGTTAAATAGATAATTATTAAAACCTCAACATGAAAATACGTATGTTAATATGTAAAAAGAAGATTCATTATCTAGAAGTGAAAACTGGCATTCTTAAAGTTTTCCTGTTCTACAATCTGATTAATTATTCTATTTAGTGACAATGGTATGAACTTTTCGCTTGCCGCTGAATATGATTAATACAGACATGTGGATGTCGTAATTCTTGGTATACAATGAGACTTATTTTAGTACATAATATACGTGCGTGGGATAGTTGATACCGCTGGTTTTCTTAAGGAGCTGCTGCAAAACGAAGCCCCGATGATGAGCAGGATATAAATTCTCATGGTACAAAAAATACTTTGTGGAGAGTAAAATCTATAAATTTCCAGTTCCAGTTTTATTGTAGAAAATGGTTTTTTCTACAATAAAACAAAAAAAAATAATTGCTATCTTGACTTTCTATGTTTTTTATTATAAATCGATTCATTAAATTAAACTTCTGCCCAGCAATGGTTTTTGTAGTTTATTTAGCAGTTGCAGCTTCATTGCCTTAATAATAAAATCAAAGCCGATACAAATGTCACGTTATAAAGTTCAATCGTGTGTGGGCAATAGCAGTAAGCGAAAGGTGCGGTTGAATGTGGTAATACTGTACATTCATGACTTAGACCGTGTTTTGTAATCTGTCTAGTAATTTTCTTAAAACCCATTAGCATTTCTATATAGGGTGTAGTCACTTGTATCCACCTGGACGTACTCTTTGCATTCTTTTTGTCTTGATAGCTCAGCGGTGAGAGTGCCCTCCGTATCGGTGGGAGACCCAGGTTCGAGTCCCGGTCGAGACCGTGGATGTAAAGGTGCGGCTGGGTGAATCCGTTTGCTGCCTCTACCGCTGAACCGCACTATTCGCAAACCCATTAAACGGTCGTGAAAAATTTTTCGATTGCAACTTGATCGAATCGCGGATCACAAAGGCCGGGACCCAACTGTTTTTTCTCCCCCTTCTCTCCACCCTCGCGCCCGACCGCTTTCACGAGATTCTTATTTAGATTCGCTTCCGTCTGATTGCTCTTGGTAATCTTTTCACTGGGTTATTGAATGTCTTCCCCGTGCGTGTCGAGCATCTAAGGAACCTAGCCAGCGGCGCCACTGCCGTGAAAAGAATCAGACGCCGATCCTTTGACGCCGCCAGTTCTCAGTTGCTTGTTTGATACTCGAAATAAGACGATGTCCATTTGCTTTGAGTACGTTTAGTTATGTGTGCTCGGAAGGATTACGTTTCCTTCCTTTTAAATGTCAGCGCATAGAGATGCTGAATAAGGTACACACGAGTCGAAGCTATCTAAACAAAATCTTTACATACTAAACTGCTCTCTTAGTTTACAAAGATCGAGTGGAATATTACTTTACTTGGAATTGG
Source organism: Mycalesis mineus (assembly GCA_034621355.1). Lineage (NCBI taxonomy): Eukaryota > Metazoa > Arthropoda > Insecta > Lepidoptera > Nymphalidae > Mycalesis > Mycalesis mineus. The sequence continues at coordinate 12,332,550 of CM067883.1, read as the reverse complement.
ATTACCAGTTTATTATTTATGTGAAAAGGTATTAAAGCTTAGTTAAAATAAATAATAATTAAATATAATTTTGATGCCGCTTTCTATTGTTGTGTAATGTAAGAAATATTTTGAGTCATTCCATGCTTTTATATAGTTCGGCTTTCTTTGATTAAAGTTGCAGTTATATCAATAGAAAAGACAATAAGTCGACGTTATTAGTTAAGTTTTCCTTATGCTCTGTGCGAAGTATCGTAAGATGCACATTAATCACCACAAAACTTGCAATTCTTGACATCAGCTAAAAGTTTCGCAGCCTGTCTATACTGGCGAGATGCGCCAACAACGAACTCGTAATAGTTGGTACTTCTGTTTACGACTGACATTCATCCGCGACTTATCTTACTGCGTATGCAATTTTGAAAACATTTTTCGTTTTCAAATTTTTCTTTTTCTTATTTTTATAAAATCAATGTCCTCCAAATTATAAAAACTTATTTTTACACTGATAAACTATGTACTGTAGAAATAAAGTTTGTATGCGTAGATGTTTGTTACTGTTTTACGCAAAATGTACTGAATGGATTTTTATGAAGCTTCACAATAATATAGCTTGCATATCAGAATAACACAGAGGCTACATTTTATCCCAAAATTCCCACGGGAATGAGAAATCCGCGAAATTAAAAAAAAAATATTTTACGACTAGGTCACGAAATAGTCGTTTTTTTGGTTTTATTTTCTAAAAACAACACTTCTGAGTGTCAAACTTAGGCCACGAACATAGACGTCAAGATGCAGCTTTATTCTGTTGAAGAAAAATTTCAGGAGATGCTAAAAAATTGCAAGAGTTAATGATTTTAAAATGTAATACCAACGAGAAATAAAATCAGCCGGAATGCGTGGGAAGTGCAAAGCTGAATGTTTAATTACCTACTGACAGTGCCTCTTAAAGAGTTTTGAAAGCTTAATTTAAATTTCAAAAAGTTTGTTTTCCCGTATTTTCAATTTTGGGTATTTTGTGCAATAAACAGTGCTAACATTTTAGATGCAATGGCTTCTTAAAATAAGCGAGTGGCTAATTTACTTTTTTAATGACTTTGTAGATAAGAACGCCCTACTTTTTATTGATTATAAATTAAATAATATTCAATTGTATTATTTTATTTCACTCAGAATAGCATGCTAATAAACGTTATTAATTAAACAAATCTTTATCGAAAATATGATAGGTAGTGTTAGTTGATACATTTTAAATTATTTTACCTTGAAGATGATGTTATAGTTAATTTAATCGTAACCTTAATGATTAAACGAATTATACTTTAATCCATATTTTTTAATAACTTATTGTGTCGACTATCTTTTCCCCTATCACGCCGTCAACTATGACTAATTTACTATGCGTTATTTTGTAATCATTTAGCCCGAGAATTGATTGTTAGCTATAGTACTTATAGTATTATGTATTGTGGCTGTAGTAGGTACTATGGGAGTTTATTCTTAATTGACTCATGTTTGATCTCTAGTAATCTACCCTATCAAGAGAGATGGACTGCCGAGTGTTGCTTTTATTAAGTGTTCTAGTCTGATACTGTGTAGAAAAGAAACAAATTTATTTATAATATTATAATCTGATTAAACTGTTACACCCTTTCAAAATGGGAACACTAAAACCTGAATGAATAACCAGTCAACTGAAGTCATACTAATTTATCGATGGCGAAAAAATCCTGTTGACCACATGTTAGCCCCTTGTCCAAATTGTAATGTCACATATTGATGCGTCACACGAATTTCATAAAATCGGAAACGTGGCCGCCGCTATGTGAAAAATGCCACAATGCACCGATGTCAAAAATAAAATTTGAATATTATGCGTGATGTGTAGCGCGACGCAGCGTTCCCGCACACGCGGCTATTTTCAACTGGGTTATGCTTAAAATAGCACATTACGATAGGATTTGGTTTCACAAGTTTTTCCCTGTTACCGGCCCCAGACAGTCACGCTCGCACTCACGGCGCCCACACAGATTTTTTCCACCTCTACCACTCGTCGGCCTGGACTCGTCTCGCGTGTTACGTTTCACGATGCTCTCACAAAAGCCGCAGCCTCTGTTTCAGTGGAGCGTTTATATTTTATGCGGCTATTAATTTTTGGCTGCACGTAATAACGACTCTGATAGCCAACGGACCAGTTACGTCCGGCTAGTGTTATTATTGGTGGCGAACACCTGTCTAAGGGTGCGTTCTCACACAGCTGTGCGGAGACGTGCAGGAATAGATTATTGTCATATGTCGTTATAATTTTATCACGTTATCTACTAATAATTTGATTGGTCTCTCTGTCCGCTGCGGTGCGAAATTAAACCTTAATCGTACACTACAAACTCGTCTATACTTCTCACCTGCCACCGCCCGTCTTAAAACCGAACGCGAGACCCGATTGTATATGTAGTAAGTAGTAGTAGTAAGTATAGACAGACAGTCCAACTACAACAATGACGTAATGCGTTTATAAATGACGGAACAATAACAAGATGACAATCCTATTTTTGTAATACTGGTTTATTGTAAATCTTTTGGTTGTGCTTGTTTGAAACAAAATTTAAGTATTTCAGTAAATTATATATGTCTGGGTAGGTACTATATGTTACCTCTTATGTTGTGAGCTGATTGCAAATAACTTAATATGGCTTAAAGTTTTCATTCGATTCACAGGGCATGGATTCCATTTATCATAATTATCATATAGATACCTAGATAGATCTACGTATGTACAGGAACCATTCAATTGTAAGATAGGAACTACTGCTATGTGTATTTCCGAACTGAATATTGTTTAGGTGTCACTAGTGTTTCTTGTCATTCATTACTTCGAATGCTAAATATGAAGTGCAGAGTAAGATACTGATCGTTGCAATGTTATGACTGAAACGATCGACGTCGCTACGCCGGAATGGGAGCGCGGGCCTACGGACGGGCCCGGCGCCGCTTGCTAACCCGGGAGCGCTTGAGCTTGGTCCGGGGCATGCACGTGGAGAGTAACAGTGTGTTTTGTTGTTCGCAGAGTTGAGCCCCGCACCGCACCGGCTTGCTCGCTGACCGCCGAGCCGCTAACTCGCTTTTTTCGCGCCCTACCGTCGCCCGCCCAGAACCGCACCGGCCGCCGCCTCCGCAATGCTCGTGCACCAAGCACCTCTCGCCCTCTACTAAACCGTCAACATCGATAAGAACGCGTGTGATAATAATAATTTAATACTTGCCTAAATAAGCTTGCAACGTCGGTGTCTTTAATTCTAACATAATTGTAAGATTAATATTTAGTAATTAATATTGTCGAACCGCGCGCATACCGCCGCGGCGTTCGTGTTCCTACGCGTGTGCAGCAGTGTGTGTAGTGTCGGGTGCGCGCGCGCGAGTGCCAGCAGCAGCCCTCGCCCCGTGGAGTGCGACCCGGAGCGCGCCGGCGCGTCGCTCCCCTTGCATATGCGCCGCACTCGCTCAGCGTAATAGTGCGCGCTCTCCCTCACCCCGAACACAGTGACAACGATGGCAACCATGGTGAACATGAACAGCCTCCTCAACGGCAAAGACTCACGTTGGCTGCAGCTCGAAGTGTGCCGCGAGTTCCAAAGGAATAAGTGCTCCCGGCCCGACACCGAGTGCAAGTTTGCGCATCCCCCGGCCACCGTGGAGGTACAGAATGGAAGGGTCACCGCTTGCTACGACAGTATCAAGGTAAGGCTTCTATCTCTCTTAATCTTTACAGCATTCAATGTCATATGTAACGCGTATATTGGTGGCTAACATCTCAAGTCAAACATTACCAATTTCTTATAATATGTCTACTCTAACTACATAGATGGTAAAAAAAGGAAAATGCAGTTCAATTGTTGTTATCCGCCTAAATTAGACGCTTGAGACAACATTTTCACCGCCGCCATTTCGAACACCGACCTCAATTCCAAGGCTAGCCTGGACTGACGTCACCCGCCCCACCGTGGCCGCCGTCTACCATTGTATGGGAATTGGCATCGTGCTAACATAATGAACAGGACGATGACTCGACGGCGCCTTGGCTTTATTACAGTCATTCTAATCCATATTCGAGAGTTTGACTTACATAACACAGTTTCCAAATTACCCTAGCGTACATCTGGTACATATTGACGCTACCAGTACTCAGGTTTTAAAAGCTATTGTAAAATTGACAGACTATTATATTTAAACCCCACTCAATTAAGCCTATTTTGTTAATGACCACAGTGTAGGTACGCGAAATAATTGTTACTCTTCAATAATTTAATGTCGGCCAAATCCAATAAAACAGAATGAGGATTATTTTTAAACTAAATAAAATATGCTACAGTTAAGAGTTTATCGGCCGGTTTGTTTGGGAATTACACGATACGGTGTTATCAGCTGCATTAAATGACGTCATAATACCTAGAATTTTGGCAAGCTTAATTGTAATATATTTTTTTAATTCTGTTCGATGTTGCACAATTTGAATTGGCTAAAGTATTTTCGGACATTTGGTAGATAGGGTCATCTCTAATCCTTTATCCATCAATATTCACATTACGTAATTAGTCAATACTACAAACAACAGACGATGACGTATTTCTTCTTACTTCTCTTTGTAAGTGTAGTCTTCATTATAATTCTAAATGAAAATTTTATGGCACCCTCTTTAGATCTTACTTTAATTTTTTTGGGAAATGTTGGGTGTAGTATTTTTGGCTATAATGTTTCTATTTTGACTTGATTTCTTTATTATTGCTCTATTAAATGTAATTCGTTTTACGTCCCTGCCATTTAGTAAAATTGAGTATAGTCAGTGGTGAATTCGAAATATTTTATTGAACAAAGGAGAACACGAGAGCCACCCGTATATCTTTCGATACACGTTTGTTAATATTTCTCTAGATATTTTCCTTTGATGCTTGGATGAATAACGCGATCAAGAGATAAAACGCACTGAAATCGGAACTGGGACCGCTCACTCGGCAAAGATTTCCACGGCTGTCGGCTCAGGTTGGCTGTTGTCAGGACGCCGTTTCAATACGAGTTGTGTGTGTAATACTACCTTACAGCGATGCTGCTCTCCTCTTGTAGCCTTTAGTTATTTGTGTGAGCAAATATTTCCTATTCTGCAGTTTGTGCATTGTGCTCAAGTTACATCGCGCAAGCTAATGGCTTAGTTAGTGCAGCTAGTAATCTTATTTTAATGCAAACACTCCTTATTCAAGAAGAACCTGTTTAGGTGATGACACGAGATTTATTTAGTTACATCCAAAAGTATTATAGTACCTAACTCTCAATAGACACGCCTCATGATACTTTCGAAAAGTATTTAGGACTGGAATGAACAGCAACCCTTCCAAATCATGTTGGACCGACTCATTGGTTTTTCATTATTCATAATATGACGACTTTCAGCAAACTAACAACTTACATTTAATATTATTTGGATTAATATTCTTTGAAATTTTAATAGAATATTGAATGTAGATTACATCTAGATGCTTGCCATGCTTGAAAACTAAAAGCTAATACATTTAAACCGGCCATGTTTGGCCCTACACGCGAAACAATAGGCGCAAGCGGTGCACTGCATTGTGAGGGTGGGCACTGATACCGCGCGACAATGGCGGCCGGTGCTTATCTATGCTCTTGCCGCGATCTAAGGTTGTTTGCTTGAAATTTTAACCCAAATTCTAAAATATGCATTGGGTATAAACAAATACGTATAAAAGTTAGGTTTAGTGCCTAGCAGATAAGTCTAATATGATATGATACAATGATTTAAGTAGGTTAACGATATGGCTATATAGATTTAGATCCAAAAGCCGTTTTCCGTTCAGCAGATAAGTAACTTCACTCAATATACGAACGAGACACTAAATAATTGTACAGTAAAGTTAATAGGCACCTTACGTAATGTATTTCTCAGTAAACAGGTCGCTGAACTGCATCTAGATTGAATTGGATACTGTCGCGATTAAGGCCGCCATCTTCGTGCAAATTGTCACCACATGTACGCAAAGCAATCGAGAGCTGATCAAACACAGACCTCCCCGCCCGTATGCCGCCGCGGCGCGGAAACGTCTCCCGTGATTAAGCCTTCAATTACGCGATATGACGAGGGGGTCATATTTGATTAGGCTACGTGTTGTGTTGATTAAAACGAGCTTATTGCCTTATTCACTTAAGCTAACCCACGCTCTCGTCCCCGAACTCCGCGAATCAAACCGGATTTCGGAACGGCTCCGCATTAAGGCTGCGGTAAGTGGCGTCACCTGACATTAAAACGGCCATGAATCATTGACCACGCGCTCGGCAAAGATTGTGGGCAAAACATTAGCAGCACGAGAGTGTCCACTCGCCTACACAGTGTCTAACGTCCATTTATGATAGCGACAGAACAGTAGGTCAGAGTTCACGCGACATTAAATTGTAGTTTTTTAGAACTCCACATTAGTGCCAGTCTTTGGAAATTTTATTCCGAACACGCTGTGTTCGTAGCTATAGGTAGTATTATTATATTGTAACAGATAGCGTTGGACCATAAACCATCCAGATATTCGGGGAGTATCCCTCGAGAGACATTAAAACTGAAACAGACGCTTCACCGGGCGCGATGTGCCTATAACAAAGTGAATACTAAATATTGTGGAATCAATAAAAATACACGTAGAAATTCATTTTATTTACAAAACGCGGTTAGAAATAAAAACGAATTTAATTACTTTAATAAAACATTTAAGAGAAATTGTTAGAAAAATTCATTGTACTACGATTTAAAAATCATTAATTTACAAAATGACACGGAAAATTAAAGATTTGAATTTTCGTTATCATCATCCCCATCATTTTTACAGGAACAACAAGAACAGTTTGAAAAAAAAAACAGGTAAAGACATTTTTCTACCGGTGCATAGAAATGTTCCTTGCAATAAAAGTACCCAACCAATCTTTCTATTTTTAACTGTCTTCTGCAGTAATATAAAAAACTGTCTAGGGATTCAATATTTATGTTCCTTGTGCGATGTATAGATCTATTGATGATAATTGCTCTCGCGAATAAAATCGTTGAATTGCTAGTTTTGAGCACGTTGCCGATCGTAGGTTTTTTGCAGCGCCGCGTCATGCAATAAATTGTTAGATAAGTGCAATTACATAAATTGACCAAAAGCGCTGAACGGCGATTGTGTCACGGATTTGACGCGGTAGGTATAGCAAGTGTCACGTAAAAGAAGAATATCCTGACCTTAACATAAATAGATTGTTTGTATTACTTGCAAATTAATTAAAATGTTAGGAATATTTTACGACTTTTAAGTATAGCATTGTGTTTTAAAATACCTGTATTTATTTGTATAAAACAATAAACACGTCGAATATTTATATTTTCAGAGCACTTTTTTCTTGTATGTGTTAAAGCTCGTGTTGTATATTCGTGTAGATACGAATCGTAAAGCTGTTCATAATCGATTTGCTTCATGTACGTTATTATTAAGGACTTATTTACTTAACAAAACATTAGACTTTCGTGTCAGCACTCATTCAGTTAATATAAATAGTTCGCTCTCTTTCCATGACTCGACGTATATCCACTCGATTAAGTCTGCCGGACTGACATCATCGGCCGGTAGGTATTTGTCTTGTTTGTCCGTCTGTTTCCTCATTTACAATACCAAAAGTTGTCTATGGCCTAAGTGTCATACTTAGATATTTTAACTACTTATAAGTAGTCTGTATAATTCTATTTGATATTCGTTGTTTAGAAAACCAAAAGAATCTTCATGTCTCTAGTCTTCTAGAAGATATATTTAAGTGAATATACTTGTTTTTAGCATTTTTTTTTTATCGCTATTAAAGCGGGCAAACGAGCATGCGGGTCAGCTGATGTTGAGTGATTACCGCCGCCCATATACATTTGCAACACCAGAGGCACTGCTAATGTGTTGCCGGCCTTTGAGGAATTGGTTTATTCGCCCCTTAAATACACCCATGTTAAAATTAGCAGGAAATACCGCAGCAGGAAGTTGGTTCCAGATTCTGCATGTTCGCGGCAGAAATGACCTAGAAAATCTAGTGGTTGTAGAAAACCAGCCATCCAGATGGTGTGGGTGAAACTTGTTTCTACGCCGCAAGTTCCGCTGAGAGAAGACAGAGGGTGGTATAAGCTCGAACAACTCCTCAGCTGCTGACGTCCCTACGGTGCTCTAAGGTCTCCAACTGGTTTTATGAGTTTGGAATTGTCAACAAATCGAACTGCCCGCTTTTGGATGCAATCAAGTGGAAGAAGTTGGTATTGAGGTGCTTCGGCCCATAGATGTGAGCAGTACTCCATGTGCGGACGTACTTGGGCTTTGTAGAGCAAGAGCCTATGTTGAGGCTGAAAGTAGCGTTTGGCTCGATTGAGCACCCCAAGTTTTTTAGAAGCTAACTTAGCTTTCCCTTCCAAATGATCGCGAAATTGGACTTCATTCGAGATGTCGACACCAGGGATTCCAATAGATTTACCGGGCGAAATATGAGTGCTCTGAAAGAGGAGTGATGAACATAACGCTGTCTTCTTTGCTGAAAAGTTTAATTGCACAAGGTTACGTGAACCCCAATCAGAGACTTGGTTTAGAGAAGCCTCAACTTCGGACAATTTAGCATAATTTAATGTTGTTAATATCCTTCTACTTTTTTACATTACAATTGTTTTTGATTAATGTTCTTTATACCCATATATTTTTATTCACTCACATATAAATAAGTACATAAGAATAACATCATCAGCTATTATTACCATTATTCATATGGCCAGATGTTGAATATAAATCTATACGCTATTTAAAGCTTATTCCATCCGTTCGAAACTCACAAATAAATAGGATAGGATTCGTCAATTAGTAGGTACTAGTTTATATTAGAATTCTCGGGAACTGAGCGTCCGTCGTTGACAGAAATGCTCGCATTTTCATGTAAAATCCACTCACCTGCACGTGGGCCGAAGCGAGCGACAGTGCAGTTTGGTAGGTAGGTATATAACACAAATAAATTATTGTGTACTGGTCCGCCCACGCGTTTGTTTCCATCGTGTTTGTGGAACAATTCAAAAATAGCCTTCTTAAAACACTATCCGAATGGTTCTGACATTAAATAATAAAACAATGAAACGCAATAAAAACAAAAATCTGGCTTTTATGGCGGCTGTTTTGCAACCTCTCACAATTATTATAAATGAATAAGCAATTCGTAGTCTACACCCAAAACTTAATATTTCCAAACTGAAAAACGGCACATAATAATATATGTTGCTGCTTATGGACAAACACAAAGCACGAAGACTGTTACGTGCCTATTACATACAGTGGCATAATTCTCTCTAAAAATCTTCTAGGTAAGCATGCTCCAACCTAAACCTCTTGCCTTATACCATTAGGCGTGTTTGATTTCTTTCCTTGGCAAAAATTCCTGATGATGGTATAAGTATTCAGATGTACAAATTTGACAAACAAATTCACATTCATATTAAAGTTAATGTAATAATAATAGTAGTTGTTATATTGTATTGAGAACAAAAGTCAGTCAACGGAAATAGCCAAATCCCCTGAGGCAAAATAAAAATACGAAACCCGCCTTTCTTATCGCAAACGAAAAACGGAGGCTAAAGTGCAGCTTGCAAATCGATAGGCCGCCTTTTATTTACTCCTTTTCAGTATTTTTAGAGGCTGCCCGCCAAGTAGGTATTCCGTTGGTGAACATTTGGAACGTTTAAATGCTGCCAGTAATCTCGGCTCGCGCTTTGTTCGCTATGCCAGAGTTGTTTCACAGGTTGCGAACTTTGCGGCCGGCCGCGTGCCTGCCCCCGCGCGTCGATTGATGGCTCTTTTCTCTATTCGTACCTCCTATTCATCGTCACTGTGTCGCGCCGGCCAAATAACGAACGCGACTAGCCAAATACTAAATCATATGCGATAATAATCTGTACATGCTAAGAATTTTGTTTTAGTGTTACTAAATTATAAGTGTAGAATGAAAATTGCTTACAAATTACTGAATTAATTTATACTATCTCTTTCTGATAACTCCGGTGCGCATCGTTGCGTCAGACTAAAAATACCTGAATGGAAAATTCCCTGCAATCCTAGATATAGAAAATTATTCAGAAAAGCACCACATAGCCACATTTTGAAGAAGATACATCTTAGTTAAAAGGGGGTAATAGTTTGTGAAATCTTTGGAGTTTATAAACTTAGCTCTATATAAGATTCAATTACTTTTTGACAGTGCGAGTCATTATATGTTCTCGTATTGGCAACATTTTATGTTTTCGATGTAATATTTTTTAGTTTTTCTTACATCACTTTGTTCGTCGTTTGTACACTTTTAATACTTGAGAATATTACAATACAAGCAAAACAGCCTGAATGCTCGTTTATTATCAAAATTTTTCTCTCTTTTAAATGAGTAAATTAATTAAATAAAGTCACTGCGTCACATATTTTGCATCTTAAGAGTTAGGCCCTTAACACAACCTGACGAGGTAGCATGATTTCGTTTGCATTACTTTTAAAAATCACTTCATCTGACCTGGATCGAACGCCAACCTGCTTTAAATAATTGCTGCATAAATTGACGTTCAATTCTAATTGTGCCAGAGTTGGGATTCGTTTAAATTTTCGGATCGGTTTCGCAGCTATTTCAGTCAACTGGTAAACAAATCAATTGTCGTTAACATAAAATGGTGCCCGTGCTTTATTTCTTTTTATTTTCCTTAAAACATAGTAGTTTATAATAATACATGCAAGATGTTTTTGTGTGTTTACGCAAAGAATTAATAAGAGTTCCGACTTTCACACGGCTCGATAAATAGGGTGTCACGTTTCGTTCACTCCGGTCCCCGTTTAAATTGCCCTCCGATTGGAATCGTGCGCTCCTTGCAATAAGCGATAATTCCCTATTACAACATCGAAAAAAACAGCAACCTCTCTGTTATACCGCGGTTCGTAATTAACAATAGTTGTTTCCAAACATCGCTGGGAAGTTATTTTTATGTAGTTCGAGTACTTACAGTGCGCGTATATTTTTGGTCGTCTACGTAAATACAAGCTGAATTCCGCCAATGTAAAACGTTTTTCGTACGGAGTACTGACGCGCGAGCTGAATTCTCGCTTTCTAAAAACGTTAGTCTCTAAATTTAATCTTTCCACCGAGACCAGATCGTGGATGAAAAATACTGTCGTGCCGTGTCCATTAGGAAAAGTATATTTTTAGATAGTGCTCTCTCGGCTTCATAAAGTTTCATTCTGCTTTCAGCTGACGCTTCGCTTCTTCTTATCTCTAACATGGTATCTGGTAAACGTATAACAATGCTCTTTATCTCGGCTCCGTGCAACTTCGGGAATTTCTATATAAACTTGAGCTCAGTAGGTACGACCACCACAAAGGAAGTAAACAGTGCTCCCTTTCTTTACAAAGAGCAACACTACTATGATTATCTAATGCGGTAATAACTGATTATTATTATTATTTATTTGACCGAAATGATTGATTGATTGACTGACCCTCGTGAGTGGAAACACTAGTTGGATTGCCGTGCTGCGTAGCCGATGCATGTTATTGCAATGATATTAATTATGTATCAAATCGATGTCATGGAAATATGTCTAACGTTCTAGCTGAACCAACAGACGCTACCATGCCTCTATCGGTAGATATATTTAAAGTAGTCCTGACTGACGATTTACATGGAAAAATCTAAATAGTGAATAGTTTGATTTTAACATTTCCCAATTTTGTCTTGAAAATCTATACAAAAAGTCTTTGATTTCTGTGTTATATTTTATAAAATGTAAATATGTACCTGCTTTAATCGGTAGATAGAAATTAGTTCTTTTTAAGTTTTTCTCAAGTAAAACGATTTCTTGAAGTGACTGCCATCTGCCTACATATTGCTTCGTAAGATTGCCGCTAATGAATTTGTCTCACTAGGCTAAATGGGAACCGCATCGCCTATTCCCACTATAGCGTTTCCAGAGTCGTCAATAAAAAATACCACGAATCGTTCGCGACGGGGGGAGGGGCGGGCGTGCGGCGCATTCCTACATGCCGCGCATTTCCATCCGATATTGCGCCGCCATTATACCCTGCTCCTCGGCCCCGCGCTACCCTCCCGCTCGCCCTTTAATTAAACGGTGAGGCTCGAGAGACACGTCTCCACCAGCAGCGTGGAAAATCAGATAAATAGCTCCCAAAGTTAACACGTGCTCAGCCACCTCACTCGATTTGTGCAACTACAGTCGGCGCTTCTCTACAAAGAAGGCCACACTTTCTGAACGTATTTTGAAAAAACATTGATGTGTTTTGCCATATGTTGGAAATTTATACCAGTAAAAGTATCTCCTTCAACGTACAGTGATATTTAAGACACATACCTACACGTCAAGGGACACAATACTGACTTTTGTTTTTATTATGATTAACAAAATCATAAAAGGTATCCAATTATCTATACTAGTATAGTACTATTTTTGAGAAAATGGTTTGTTAACACGGGAACTAAAGTATGTTTTCGGAAACCTTAACACATTTATCTAAGTGCATAGTTTGTTTAAAATATTATTATTCTAGATCAATCTGCAGGTCTATTTTATAACATAATATTAACTATTCAAAAAATCAGGTATTAACGAAATTCATCATTACAGTGACAAATTAATCAAAACGAAACAACGTGTCTTGAGAATTGCTAACAAAAGTGACTTAGTAATGTTCGTGTCTATACGGGAAAGATAGGGAATAGGACGAACTCAGTGCTGATAGTTTTTTTCATAATCCTTTTATGTTGCAGTATAAATTGGTACATTGTTTAAAGTAAATCACACAACACACATGACCTACATTATTATGATATTTTTTCTCGTAATATAGAATTAGGTTCTTATTTAATTCCAAATGCAATGACAAAGTAGTAACTCTCTTTGACTAGCTTCACGATATCTTATCCACTTCAACTCCAACTAATGTTGAACTACTTACAAAACTTCTGCCATGTACGGCAAATACATAAGTTAGAGCGCTCACTCATTACGTTCACACAATAAATGACTGTAATAAGTAAGCTAAACAGATTACATTTAATTTCACGTAGGTAGGATATATGTCTGCAGCGTTTCCATAGCAACGGTGAGGTGAAACAATGCGTGTAATTTAACAGCATTAACCTCCTTTCTCGGAACATCCGTAATAAAATAAAAGCGTCTCGAACACGGCCCCATAATCGCGAGGTAGGCCTCGGCGTCGGGGTGTCGGGCGTAATGAGCAACTTTATTTGAGCTCGTTTGCATTCGCAGTGTACCAGCCTCGACCTTGGCTTCGTGCAGTGTGTGCTGTACGCAACCGAGTCGCCGACACGAGCAAATCACCTGAGTGGTCGACAGATAAATTACGACATCATTACTCATATAAACGGTCAGAGGATAAATTTCGACATAAAATACTGCTGGTGATGTCAAATCGATAAAATCCGTTACAATGTTACAGATAACGATATCAATTTCGAAATGCTAGTGTAGTGTCACATTATAGACTGGACTTTTCAAAAGTGCTTGTATTTATTTATATTGTTATACATACATAATTAAATATTGTAATTTTATCTTTAAAATACTACCTACCGAAACCATCCTTTGCTTAGTAACCGATTTGTCGATCGATGTATATTGAGTGAAACTAAACTCTTATCTGATTCTAAGGCCTGTGTGCACCGAGATTGCAGTTATCATAACCAACGGTTAACATAAGCTAACCGTCGGTTACTATAAATTTACTGTTCACGACAACCCGTACACCGGTTAAGGACGTAAACCGGGCGGTTATCTTAACCGGCGTACGGGTTGTCGTGAACAATAAATTTATAGTAACCGACGGTTAGCTTATGTTAACCGTTGGTTATGATAACCGAATTCTAGGTGCACACAGGCATACAACTGTGGTTTGTATGAATCAGATAGGTTAATTTGCTCTATACAAAATTCGAGGCAAGGTATTTTTGCTTAAAATATTTGACATAGAGAAGAAGCAGTTTAGGACATCTTTACAACCTAGATATTATATAGAGACACCAATAGTAGGAAATTAAACTATTTATGTATTTTGAACGTATGATAAAATAGATTGACGGTAAACGTTTCTGGCACTCCAAACACTGAGCGCCAGATGATCTACACTCAGTCTCGCCTGCCTGCATGTAGTTTTTGTCAGTGGAAGCTATATGTATGCGTAGTTAGTAAGACAAAATTTGGCTTTAAGCCGTAACAGGTGTACTAATAATACTAGAACTTCCTAGTTTCCAAGTTCTGTGTATTTGAATCATTAAAAGCAAACAGTTTGTCGTTTGTATTTTATTTAGAGTCGACGAATATATATTGAATTAAGAATAATATTTTTAAAATATGATTTAAGGAATAATATTTTCATGTACCCTCTTGTACTCGTATTGTATTTTAAAACCAAATCTCCAGTCGTTTGGATGAAGTCCATACATGTTAATATATTCAACAGCACAACAGCGTCGTTTTCGAAATAAAAACTGTCAAGCGAGAGTTTGAATAATGTTTATGAAAGTTTGACCTTGGACAATACGTCTGAAAAATTACAACAAAAAATCTTGCCCCGACTTGTTTGACTTTCAAAAAGTTTGAAGCACACATATTAAAGGATATTTTAAATGTGATAACGAAACTACGAACTTGAAAAAGCGAAAAAAATGTTTAAAATATAAAAACAATATATTAGCCGAATATTTATGTACGCGCATTAATTCAAATCGCTTGGAACAATATTCATGATATTTTTTGGCGGTATTTGATTGCGTATGTCTATACTTTATTCATTGTTTTAAAATAATAAATGTAAACAAAAGACTGGTATATGAAAGCAGACGAGTACTCTCTCGTGAAGCAAACATGTTGCCAGTTTTAAAAGAATTTGGTTTCTGTGTTGTTGATGGTCCCAGTATACATATGGTTTCGATTTACTTGGGTTTTACTGTTATACAAAATAATACAATGTACCTACCTCCGACTGTATTTCGTTAAGGTTACATTACTTACGCATACCAGAATATACTAGAAAAATATATCTCACTTTCGGTAGCCGGTTAAAAATTAACTTAAAATACGTAGAATCGCTTTCCGCTCGTTGCATAGATCTGCCCTTTCTCAGGTCGGCAGCCTTCGTCTGAATCAGTCGTATAGACATTCAATCGTTTCGCGAAAGTGCATTTTCTGCCCGAGGCAGCTCGTGCACGTCGCTTTACATGACAATTCCGGCGTCCCTCCGGCGACTATCACGACACGGCACTCAACTGCTCTCAGCGTGTCACTCCTTTCCTACTCCGTACGCACTTAATACGCCTTTTATCCTTCCTTTACATCTACATGAGAAAATGTAAAACATAGATGTGGAAGATATTCATTTCTTGGTCATTTGTACCTCAAGGCTAAAGCATTTAAGATAAAAGACCCTGAAGAGCTAATATATAACAAATTAATTAAAATATGGATTTTATTTAACTAATGTTACAAAGCTTTTGCCATGACTTACGAATATATTATTTATCTCCAAACTTTTCTACTCTGATACTAGAGGAGTTGGTTCGAATACTCAACAGAGAATGATGGAACCTCGGACCTAAGAAATTAATATTCAATATGTAATTAGTTGCAAAATATTTAAGGTGTCACTTTAATGCTCTTAGGAGATAATGATAAATTCATTGGAAGCCTATTTTTACTGACTTTTTATTTTTTTTATTTATTTATTTATTCTTTATTTGTGCATCACATTAGATAACATAAAAAACATACAGACACAATATTATGGAGGAAGTAGAGGTACAAAAGGCGGCCTTATCGCTTAATAGCGATTTCTTCCCAGGCAACCTTGGGCTTAGGAAAATATCAGTACTAAGCTGCAGGTGGTGTAATATATTAAGATACATACATTCAAATAATTACATAAATAACACAATAAACATTAAAATAAAATATATATATAAATAAAATATATATATAAATAAAATATCATAAGATAAACTAATACATACGTAATATGACACGAAGGAAATACAAACCAATAAGTCATCAAAAGTACTTAAAGATGTTCTTGTTTGCGATGCGTAGACAAATATGTTTCAAGCATTACTAACAGAATTCGAATTAAATATTGTATACATGTCATACGAAATCGGCCACGTTTCTGTGTTTCACTAGTAGATTACTGGCAGTATAGTTTTTAGTAGTATTAAAAGAGGCCCTTTTGAATTCAAAAGCATCGATATAACTTGATTAACGATTAAATTACTCGTAGTACTGGGAATATGAAAATTGTTTGTATAACTGACATTAAATAGAAAAATCCTAACGATATGCCTCATTACCATCAATCCCGCAGTTTCAAAGTTGAAAATGAATAAAAAACCCTTTTTGCGCTTTTTGTATCTTATTAATCTTGTATAGCATTTCTCATTCATCAATTTTAAATCTCTACATAGCAGACCTCAGAATATTATGGACTTAAAACTACTTGACGTATCTACCAAAATCTTTAGACTGTAAAAAAGTTGTGTAAATAATTATGTAAACGATACGGAGATTTATCTTTCAGGTTATAAGTTTAAAACAAATAATAAAAAAATTATTATTCGCAAGATCGCAATGACACAGCCTACTAATAATTATTATCAATTCCATAAACATAGTAGAGACTTTGTGTTTGCGATCTCTACATAAAAGAAAATGCTATCATAATGATATAATCTAGTCCTGGTGATATGAACATTACACATTTTTACCAATGACTTTTGTCTATGTTTATTATGTGTTATAATATAGGTATACATTAATAATTTTGTATCAATGTATAATTTTCTCTCGCAATTTATTTTTTTACTTGTTTTGTTCTTGGTTATTGTTTTAAACTTGGGTGTGCAATAAATAGTTTATTCTATTTGTTATATCTATTGTATTATTTCTAAAATGGGGCATAATCCATCTTTAACGCGGGTTGACTTTGTTATAAATTACGTCAAAAGTGAGACGAGTGAAAGTACATAGTGTATGATTTGAGCGGAACCAAAATGATATTATGAATGTACCTACGAATATCTTAGAGAAAGTTCAGTCTAAATTTACTCGGATGTTTTTATGTGCATTGCGAGTGGATACGTAGCCGCGGCTCTTTGTTCTGGTTTGACAAGTACTCTCGTGCTCCTACGAGAATGTTCACCTCATAAGAGGTTCAAGGTCTTGTACGCGGGGGTCGATCAGTGAAAAAATAATTATCTGTTACTATGAAAGCTAGCTGGTTTGTTTATTGTTTAATGAAATTATATGATAGTTGAGCAAGATTTTTAACCGACTTTAATTATTATTTATGGTTCTAATTTCGGCCAACACAAATTTTTTTGAGAAGTCACTACAAAGAGACAAAAGGCCGTATGTAAATAAATATGTATGATTGTGTATGTCCGAGGTTTTTGTTCTTATTTTTTTTTGCTTTTTTACTAATTGATAGATCTCGTTGGGTGCTAAATGCTCGGGCCAGAGGTTCCACACGCTGGAGGGTGACCAGATATTATTTTTGTAAACAAGACTGTCGGGGAGGTGCGGGTGTTCTTTCGCGACTGTGTTTGCATAATTGAATATCTACATTTACTAGTCGCGTCACGCGCGCCTCTACCCGACTTAGCATCCTTAATTGCCCTACGTATTATTTGCCAATTAAAGTAAATTTTCATCGTGGACGTGACACGAAACCTGTATAATTTGCTATAAGAGAGTTTCACCCTAGAAAGTCCTTTTATGTATGCAAATAAACGGATAACAGAGCTGGCGAATGTGTGTTGTTATTGTGTCGCAATTTTAAACTCTTAATAAAAACCGGGGCTGGCGCTGATACGGATATTTAAATTTTCGCAATATTTTTTTATGAACGTCAATATAACTTTTTAGTACCTCCTTTAGGTACTTGAAAAGTTTTTTATGGTCGATTTTCTAAGAGTTAATTACTCTGCTATGATTATGAACAATGAAAACTTCCTATTTTTCTATTTGAATCTTACTTGAAAGTTTGAATAACAAACCGTATTACGTATTTAATGCTAAATTTCAGTTAGCATCAACAGGAAAACCACATTCGGAAATTGATTAACCAATTGAGAACGACATTTTATTCTGTAATTTACCACATGCGAGATATTCAAGGCCATGCGTTCGTATAGGGCAAATCAGGCTCACGTCCAGATCCATCCGGGAACGGCGCGCTCGCTCCCAACTGCTCGACTGGAATGCGTGCAAAATAAACGAGTCTAACAGGTTTCGTTACTTATCGTGTGCTTTGTCCACTCCAAGGCAGACGCGGCATCCTCGCTCCCTTTCGCACTTGCATCGACTCAGGATCGCACTGCATTGAGTTCGCTTGCACTTCACTCCGTAAGCTAATATTTCGTGAATGCTCGCGAACCGTGGTCCATATGTTTCCTGCTGTTTACAAACCCGAATGAACGGAGCCGGTAATAAAAACGTGCCCGAGTCTGTGGCTTATGGAATTGATCTTCGTGTGATCGACAGTTCCCGACTCACTCGAGTGAAATTGGACCGCATTGCAACCTGACTCTATGCAGTTCGAATCCATATTATACAGCTTTTGCAGCATCGACGTCCTTGTCTGCCACAAAAACGCTATGTCATTTAACACGAATCATTCAAAGTTAACGATCAATCGTTTGCTAACGACGGCAAGCGCTAACTATCGGATTATATTCGCAATTTCACATCTGATGTTGAAACTATGTTATGTATGCGCAAAGTTTACGTAAGCTAAATAATCTGTGTACATAAAATGTTACGCTCCATATATTTTTATTCACAACTTTTTTCTCTACACAATCACTGGCTGTCTATAATAACTATAACTTATTACCGACCCCTACTACACAGAGTCATGTCGTAGTTATTTATTATTTTGGTAGACGTAGAATTTCTTGTTTTTCCCAAAAGTAAATTGTGTTGTTGTAAGAGTATTGTAATGTTCTTTATGATAGCGCTGAGTTTGTTTTTCGTCTGTATTCATTAAATGAAATTCCGTAATTTTCCTACACAATAATATTCACTTACGCTTTACTTGCTTATTTAGGAACTTCGCTTAATGTATTTA
Organism: Mycalesis mineus; assembly: GCA_034621355.1. NCBI lineage: Eukaryota > Metazoa > Arthropoda > Insecta > Lepidoptera > Nymphalidae > Mycalesis > Mycalesis mineus. The sequence goes on along the minus strand of CM067883.1, from coordinate 12,313,347 downwards.
AATGTTATTTAATTTATCTCATGGAGGCTGTATCTGAAATAATTCAAACTTTTTCCACAAGAAATATAATTTTCATGTAATTTTTTATGACACCTTGGTTGGCTTCCGGTTAAAAGGAATATTGGTGAAAATTCGTTTTTTTCTCACTCAATCGCATTGTCGTATTGTCAATGAGGGAGGACCTTTTCAATGCTTAAGCCAAAAAAAGGAAACAGGGATCAAACGTAAAAGTTTACCAAGTAAACGTAAAAGGAATGTTGAGCCAATTATTAATTCTACGAGTATCTTCAAACTTTTGGGGAATATAAATGAAATTTATAACTTTTTATTTACAAATTCGTTTCATTTAAATTTACGATTTGAAAAAAAAAATACATTTATGAGTACAGTACTGGTGTACAATATTGTATCTCGTATTCAGGAAAAATGAAAAGGACATGGCCGGATTCTGCCCCCAAATTGAATAGAATTTGCAATATTTATCAATATGTTAAAAAAAATAAAAAAATAAAGCAATATTTAAGGCAAAAATTATATATCTCTATAACATTCGAGAAATACGTATTTTTTTGTTTATTTTGGTTATTTCTTTGACTCGCATTAGCTTATGAGTTTGAATATACATATATTACATATTCTATCTGTATTTAGGACTTAAGTTTGTAATTAAATATAAAAAATACAACTAACAAAACACTGTAAACAAATGTAAATATTATAAACATATAATAATAAAATAAAGATTTCGCTTTTTTTTATTGTATAAATATGTTACGATTGTTGATGCGGCTGCGCACAACCACGCGACATGCAAAAGAGTGTACAATTATCCGATCGTATTTTGACAGATTTAAAATGTTTTTGAGATGATTTTTTTATATGGAACAATCATATGTTATGTAATAATAATGACCAGGATGAATTAATTCGCTTTGATAAACTAGAATAAATGTTTAGTACCAACTCAATCTCCTTAATGATCTTAACCCATATAGTCTAACTATTGGACCAGTGAGGTATTATTTGCTACTAACTATATAACACTTTGGTAAGCGACAGTAAAATCATTGCTATTTGTAATAATTAGGCGCCTTTTTGTAACATGTTATTGAAGAGTCCCGAAAGTTCTTTGATCACAAAACTTAAATAGCGGTATTCTAATACTCGTCAGCTTTAAAATAAGTTACTATATGTCTCTGCAAACGAATTTTTTTTTCAGGGCACAGCTCCATACTAATTCCGGCCATGTCCTTTATAAAAGATATTAATTCAAACTGAAATTGAATTGCCCTCGTATCAGGGGTACATACAATACAGGTTAAATAAATTGTAGCCCCTTGATGATTCATGCAATCTAACCTGAACTATTGGTATAATAATAACTAACACTAACTAGATTCTTAATTAAGTCTAGAAACAAAAATATAAATTACCAACTTACACACATATATACTCAATATATTTTGCGACATGCAAATAGCCATAATATCTACTTTACATGGCTGTATCTCAGACATATGCTTACATTTTGTTTTGTTGTATTATGTATATTATATACAAAGGTATGTATGTCTACCAGTGAGCAATAATATATTATCTTACGTTGAACAGTAATAGATCACCGTCTAATTCGTGTTTCCGACACGGTTATGGCCAAGCATAAATGTGAGATAATGTTTGTTGTTCGTGGTTGAGTTGGCTTTATTTTACAATCAATACCTAATAAATAAAGTTGTAGTGTCTGCTTTTATATCAAATTAACAACTCTTACAAAAGGCATGTGAAGGGCGGTACCCCATTTTTTTATTTTGTACGGTGATCTGCTTGTTTTGGCTAATCTCTGAAAATACCAGTCGGATAGTAGAAATTACTTTTTATCTTTTTCTTTGTGTGCCGCCAAATTTTGAAATCATTAAATATGTACCGCAACAAAAAAAAGGTTGAGAATCACTGCTCTAGAGTGTTGTTAGGTTAAAAGTTGAAGAAGCAGTGGACATTGCATTATGTCGTAGCTACCGATAGCCGCCTACACTTGTATATCATCCTATTTGTACAGTTTTAAATTATAATATTGAAAAGCTGTTACAAGCTCTATGCCACAGTGTTATTGGCGTTGGTTTAAAAGTTGAAGGAAAAGCAATGGACAATGCGTTATGTTGTAGCGGCCGATAGCCGGCTACGCCCATATATCTTGTGACGGGCCGTGATCTATTGCCGCCGATCAAGCCCCGCTACAAGCCTTCCACGCCGTTATGGCCGAACATTAACGATAATAAAATTTCGAGTCGGGACGCTTTAGGTAGCTTTTTCGACTTTTATCAATACACGGCTTGAGAACTACCTACTTTATTACTTGGAAAAAACTACATACACAACATATAGGTAGTTTGATGAATAAATATTGAGTCATGTTAGAATAATATATCAACAAAATGTTAAACAAAGCTGCATTCTGCCGTATGTACGCTTACATCTTATAACGCGTTGCGTAAGTTAGAGATTTTATAGCAGTTTAGTTTTTTAAAGACTGTCGTAGTTCAAGATTTCCACGCGGACAACGTCGGGGGTGTCTGCTAGTACTCTATATACATTCACTATGATTTCTATAAATAAGATAGATTCTATTATTAGATACCTCAAGAATACTAAGAAGATTTTTCGCAAAGAAAAATACCCGATTTGAGACATTACCTACCTTAAATATTTATACGCATAAAGAAAGTCACATACATTTTTAGAATTTTAGTTGGGATGTCTGATATTGAAGGTTACGACTTCCCAATACTATTGACCTTTCGTAGTTTAAGGATTGCCCGCCTAATGTCCTATTCCTTTTTTATATGAAAACTGCCTCCGGGCTCTCGGGGCTTATACGACGTGGCTAGACTAAGTTCAGCCCTTCCGCGTCTGCCAATATGTGCCTTAGAACTCCTTTTGGAAATCAATAGTTTGGCAACAAATAGCTTAAAGCTTAAGATATGTTTGAACGTATTCTTGTCTAGTTTATTTTTTCATTTATAATATACTTTTAATATTATAAAGATTTAATTAAACATAGATTTTGTTAGCGTTTAGATAAATAATGATCATCGCCGAAAAGTTGCCTGTCTGTCGGTTTTCTACAGAATATATTTTGGAGAGTGTGCACAGGAATTTTTTGATCTAGTTCCCCCCTCGCCCTTTTACCATAGAACTGCTAGGCATCGTAGTAGTCTACACCCATACGTAGTCGATATTCCGTGGACGCTTCCTCGTTCCTGATTCGAACTGCGAAAATACGGAATGCCCTTCCAGCTCACGTTTTTCCTACCACCTACAATATAGGTATCTTCAAGTCAAGAGTGAATAGGCACCTTCTAGGCAAGCGCGTTTCACCTTAGGCTGCATCTTCGCTTACCATCAAGCGTGATCGTAGCCAAGCGCTAGCCTATACACTATAAAAAAAAAAATGTACACTTCTCTCAATGTTATCTAATCCGAAGCTCATGGATTATTTTGCCGAAGAAAAGTAAAACTTGAAAACGTGTTTATGCGAATGAAAAAAGAGGAAGCATAGTCATTAACTCGTAGTTTGCTCGTTAGCGATGCAATTCTCTCGCGGCGTATAAGGTGTGATCAGGTGCGAGCATTTCGCGTCTTAACGCGAAAATTACTCGCGTGACGTACGCGAAGTGTTCATAAACTTGCTCCGTGACGTAAACACGTGATTGTGACTGAACTCATTATCATCCTTAGCGCTAATTAATAATGCTTTAAGATTCACTAAAAGTTATGTAACAACGAAAGGGCCAAATTGTTTAATAACGAGATGAAGAGATCAAGTTCTCAGTTATTTGTAGTGGTAGGTATAAGTTTAACAATGTTTAGATAAGAAAAACTCGTGTCGAGTGCAGCACATGTTGAAGAAAACTCATCAAGTTTGTAGGGCGCAATACGAGTGCCGAATAAATTATGTAATGCAGCTCCAGATTGGAGGAGTTAACTTGTTGCTAATTTGAATTGTAAACGAGATTTTTATAGACAGCCCACGCGGTCACCGCTGCATCACAATATTGGAGAAGGAGCTCGGGGCTCGCTTACCGAATATCGATCATTTGTCTTTATTGCTCCTCTCGGAAAGAACATAAAACGAATCACTGTTCTTATCCGTTCCCTTTTTAGCAGTTTCGTCAGATGTTATTATGAGAGCACTAAAACATTTTCTTACTCCGTGATCAAGTGCTCAATGGCGATTTCCTTTAATAAAAAGCGATGAGCTCTCGACACCGGGAATAAAAACATAAAAGAAGTAAAGTCAGTAAACGTTAATTATTATTATTGAGCCGCTAAGCACGGTGCGCGTATCAAGTGCGAGCGTCGCTCGTGCGAGCATTCAGGAGCGGGAGTGGGCACAAAGCGCAGGTGGTGCGACTATTACCGGCTGGCGCGCAGGAGCGTTTTGTCGGCAGGCTCGTTAGTCGGCACGAGGTGGCGCCGCTACAGTACTCGTGCTCGAGTGCGCTCCTCCAACTCTTTAACTGCCTACATGAAGGACACTCGACGGTGCACTCTCCTATTATAAACTGCTCTTTTAATGGTTTGCGCCGATTTTAATTATTTCCCCGATTTTATTTCAAGTTTGTTTTAACAGCAAGGTACACACTCCGCCCCCGACACAGTATAGCGAGTGAACGTTTAATTTTAACTTTTATATCTCGCTATGGACACTCGGGCCAACGGTGCTTGTTAACGTAATTTTAGCTCTTGAATCTTAAAACCTTCCGCTCTGTTTTCTCTTTAAGGTAATGAGACGCTTCGAACCTCTTAACGCGCACTAGAGTAGAGATCCTTTCTCTAACGAAGACATTCAGATTTCTGTATATAAAATGTAGTAGCCGGGCTATCGACGGCGGAGGATTAAGGGGGCAAATTGCGGCGCAGCCTGTTACATGGTAGGTTAGTCGTAGCAAACAAGTTGTGCACTCATACCGGCGCGGTGTATGAAACGCAAATTCGACCAGTAATCCCGTTAGTTCGCAATAGGCTGACCGCTTCGGATACTACGCCAACAAAATCTATTAAGTTCGCCAGCTCTCTCCATCGTAGCGTACGATAATGCAGGCATTGTAGCGTCGGCACGGCCTGCGACTAAATATTTGGTTATAGTCTACAAGCGCTGATTACCACACGCACAATATCCAACAAATTGGATAATACACTTAAAATACAATCGCGCTATGAATGCGCCGTAATCTACTGACGCGGCTGCCGATGAGCATATTAATTTGTCGCGGGGATAGGATTAGAGGGGAGGCGGAGCGCGGGCGGCGACCATACAACGTTACCTCGCCTAAAACCGTTGTTATCTGTGCTTATATGCTCTATTGGCTTTTTCTTATATCGAACTAATTAGATACATTACCTAAGTACTGTCGGTGCGGGTTTTAATTTTCTTTGTGCTTCAGAAAGTTCCTTTGATAACAATGATTAGACCAGATATTGAAAATTAAGTAGGTATGTATTTATTATGTTATAAATACTATATTTGGCAATTATAATTTAAAGCTCAGTAAAAGAGAAAATTCTTTATTATTTTTCGTTGTAGATATGTAACATGTATCTATCTATATATAACAAAATGTTACATCTATGATTATAGCTGACGCCCACAACTTCTGCGTTTTCATCCCTTTTATACCTCAAGACTTATATTATACTTCTAAAATTCTTTCTCACAACGTACATAAACGTTCAATGTAATAATGTTAGCCTATGGAACCCAATAGTTTAGCCTGTTTTTTGTGGTATCTTTTTTCATATTTTATAAAAAAAAATATATTTTGTAAAAAGATTCCTCACCAATATAGAAACGAAATTGCGAATTATACAATCCATATCAGCATTTCATCATTGCCGAAAGTTTTTGCCCTGTGTAAATATGTTTTCACTAGTGGCAACAATGTGCGAGTATGTATTAAAATTAACACGTTACATCGACGTCAACCTTTATCTGTCGTTTTACAAATACGGTGACAAACTACGATGTGGTAATTTCATACTTATCGACGTCTACAAGAACGTAATTGAACGCATTTTGATTTTTGGAAATGGTGGACTTTAACAGCACGGTGAAAAGGAGATTCTACTCGAGCGCTATTTTCCGCTAAAATTGCTGTGCGTTCGGCAACGCCACCCGTATGCGACTAAATACCGGCGGTTTCAACGTGTGCTAGATGTGTTATTATCATCATTATCAGCTGTTTATAGGCCCACTACAATGATAGGCCTCTCTTATATGCGGATATTGAGCTGCTGTTGCTGCACGGAGTCATATGTCAAACACAAAAAAAAATTGGTTGTCTGTAAAGTCGGTTTACTGACGATAGTTGAACGTGACAATGTCTTAAGTAAATACTAAATTTTTAATTTATGTATATTTTTATAAATATTAATTTAAATTAATAAAATAATTGATTTTGATTTTATAAATTTATATTTTAAATTTATAATAAATATATTAATTTATAAAAATATTAATTTTTAATTTAAAATTAATATATTTAATAATTATATTTAATAGACGGATGTCGAACGCTGCCGAACGCAAAGGCCGATTGTGCTTCTTTGTCTGCCTTACATGGAACGCCTCAAAGCGAGGTAACGACGCATGACGTCATGTTTTTTCGTGCGTGCAGCCGGCTCTATCGAATTATAGGACGTTGTCACGTCAAAAAATGATATGAGTATTCAAATTACAGTAAGTAGAACTGTACTTACTAGTCGGTGATCGACTTTAACGTGCACTGCTACTTATGCGGATTTAAGCAATATTTCGCACTGTGACAGAGAGACAGAGCAAGCCGCTGCCATATCAAATGAAAATGCAGTTATACTTAGCGCGTACAATTTATGCGTATTCAATAGTGAAAAATACGGTAAGGTTGATCGGGTTTCCAGTCGGCGATCAACTTTAGCGTGCACTGTTTCCCATAACGCGGATCTAAGCAATATTTCGCGCCGTGACAGCGAGACGGAGCAAGCCGCGCCGCGCCATCGGCTACGTATTTCAACTTTCCGAGTGCCGGCGTCGCTGCGCCGTGTTTCGCTCGTGAAAACTTTTCAACTGCGATTTAGCTTTATTGTCTTGGTGTGCAACGTCTTTCGACCTTTAAATACCACCCTATTTTTAGCGTAGGTGCCGAACTAGGTTCCTACTGATTAAAATGCGCGTTTTTGTATTTACATTGTAAGTTGTTGTCGAATATTGTAAAGAAATAGGCCTCGCTTTGTGTTTCCAGATGTCCAGTGAATGAAAAATTTATTTAGCTCTACCTATGCCATATTTTTTAATTATTTTTGTAACTGAAAGTTATCAAATCATCTGTTTGCGTTTCAGAGAATTTGTCCCATCTAATGTCTCACAAGAACTTCCTTCATTCTACATTCTACATAACAGACCTTATTTACTCTGCGACACTCAGCCTTATTTGTCCTAAGTAAATCCAAAATATGCAGAATGCAGATGAAACTCCTCTGATGAAAATAAGTATAATAAGTAGTCAAAAATATGACGCGATTTACCTACATGTATTGTAGTTGTTAAGATGTTCTCCTCCTAGCAACTACAGAGCGACCGTTAAGTGTCTTATGTGCTGAGATAAAACTACTGGTTTTTCTTTAATAGCTCCGCCCTTTGACAGTTCTTCACGCTCCTCCCTTTTGCTTTTTTTCTGTACATCGCCCGTGAATAGAATGTGAGTGCTTGTGTGAATTATGGCGTGTATGATTCGATGCTCGTCTTTGTATTCAGTGAACGCTCGCTTAGAGTACGTTACATCTTAACGAAGGCGCAGACTAAATACTCGCAGGATATGTTATAAACCCGTTGCGAAGTTTTTAGGGATGAGCCAAAGCTGTTTTATCATTGATTTGTGGTCATTTAATAACTACTACATATTTTTAATTCTTTTCTTCTTGGTATACTAGGTCTAGTTTAAGTACTTGCTGTTAACGAAGGTACAAACTAAATTATGCCCTGCGAAGTTTAAAGGAATGATTCAATTTAAAAAAAGGTTATTATTTAAATTCAAATTCAAAATCATTTATTTCAAGTAGGCTTATTACAAGCACTTTTGAAACGTCAAATTGGACTATTTGTAGTGACTCTACCACCGGCTCGGAAGGCAGGCCCTGTTGAGAAGAGCCGGCAAGAAACTCAACAGTTGCTCTTTTTATAATATTATCAATTTTACAATATTAAGTGTGTTGTTACATAAAGTTATTTATTTTATTTCCTGTGTGAAGTTGAAAGCCTATCCAATTGGATTTGAACATCTTTGTCATTTAAAAATTCATCGATAGTATAATAACCCTGACTCAGTAAGTGAGTTTTAATACATTGTTTAAACTTATGCAATGGCAGATCTAAAACTGAATTGGGCATCTTGTTGTAGAAGAGTACACCCAATCCTACGAAAGATTTTTGTACTTTTCGGAGGCGATAAGCTGATATGACTAACTTATGTCCGTTTCTAGGAAGACGGTCGTTTAAATCCTTTTTCTGTTTATACATATTTATATTTTGTTTAACATAAACTAGGTTATTGAATATGTATTGACAGGCTACTGTAAGAATTCCTATTTCTTTAAATTTGACTCGAAGGGACTCGCGTGGTTTAAGTTTATAAATCGACCGAATTGCTCGTTTCTGAAGTATAAAGACAGAATTTATGTCAGCAGCCTTTCCCCACAACAAGATGCCATAAGACATCACACTGTGGAAGTAAGCAAAATAAACCAGTCTAGCTGTTTCTACATCGGTAAACTGTCTTATTTTTCTCACTGCAAATGCTGCTGAGCTAAGTTTAGCTGTCAGTGACTCTATATGAGCGCTCCACTGAAGTTTACAGTCCAAGGTCACTCCTAGAAAGACTGTAGAACTCTCCATTCTTAGCGTTTCACCATTTATCATTAAAGACTTATTTATTATTTATTTTTTTTACATTCGGTAAAGAAAACTCAACACATTTAGTTTTCTTTGCATTTAATAGTAAATTATTAGCAGTAAACCAATGCGACACATGCGATACAGCACGGTTTACATCGTCAAAGTCACTTTTATTTCTATCAGTTTTAAAAATTAAAGATGTGTCATCAGCAAACAGTACAATTTCACAAATGTCGCTAACATGGTATGGTAAATCATTGATATACACTAAAAATAGAAAAGGACCCAAAATTGAACCCTGTGGAACGCCCATTTTAGGAGATGAGCCACGTGACTTTATATCATTAATGCATACCGTTTGAGTTCTATCACTAAGATAAGAGGCAATGAGATTAAGTGCAACATTTTTAATGCCATAGTGGCTTAACTTAAACAAAAGAGTTTTATGGTCAACACAATCGAAAGCCTTGGACAAGTCACAGAATACGCCAATAGCATTCTTAGACCTTTCCCAGGCATCAAAGATGTGTTTTAATAGTTTAGCACCTGCATCAGTAGTATTGCGACCTTTAGTGAAACCATATTGGTCAGGATGAAGTAAGTTATTTAAGTTAAAATGACTAAGCAGTTGATTTAAAACTATTTTTTCAAAGACCTTACTTAGTGTTGGCAATATTGAAACCGGTCTGTAATTATTGAGGTCTGCTTGGTCGCCTGATTTAAAAAGTGGAATAAGTTTTCCATGTTTCATTAGGTTTGGAAAAGTACCTGAGTCCACACATTCATTAAAAATAACAGCTAAGTGTGGAGCAATGATATTTATAATATTAGATATTACTTTTACTGACATCCCCCACAGATCGCCAGTCCTCTTTGATTTAAGTAGTTTAAATGTTTTTATAATATCAAAAGCAGTTACATAATTAAATTTAAATAGAATGTTGCACTCTTTCACATTGTCTCTTAGTAACCTCTGGGCTGACGTAGGAGACGAATTTAGCGAATCTGTTAATAAGATAGGTACATTTTGGAAGAAGTCTTCAAAAGCATTAACAACCTCGTTTTTATTGTTTATTTTTTTATTATCAACAATTAATTCATAATTCATATGGCGAGGTTTAACTTTGCCAGTTGCGTTATTTATTATGTTCCACGAGGTTTGTATCTTATTGTCAGCTCTAATTAGTAACTCTTTCATGTGTATGGATTTTGCATTAATACATACGCGTTTGAATGTTTTTGAATAATTTTTAAGAAATTCCGAAAATTTTTGACTGTGATTATACTGTTTTTCATCATACAACTCATACAATTTATCTCTACTTTTATAAATACCTACAGTAGCCCAGTCACTGAACTTTAATTTTTGGCTTAAATTAACACGTTTTAAATTGAATATTTTAGAAAACTCACTGTCTATTGTCTCAAAAAGTGCACCAAAAAGAATATTAGGGTCACGATTAACAAAAGATAGACTTGGAATTTTGCTACTAATTACGCTTTTGAATCTCTCTAATTTACCTTCAGTTATTGGCCTGAAGTTTAACCATTGGTTGCTCATGGGTTTGTTGTTTAGAATAGTGATAAGTTGACCGCAATGATCAGAGCTTAATTTGTTAATTATCATCTTGTCAACTATATCAGTATTGTAAAATATATTATCTAAACAAGAAGCTGAAGTGGCTGTAATTCTAGTAGGTTCATTAAAAGCGTGTCTTAAATTAAAACATTTAAATAAGTTAAGAAACCTTAGAGACATTGAGTTTACTTGTAAAATATCAACATTAAAATCACCATATATCAGTATTTTTTTAGTAGAAGTACTCAATCGCTTCATCACCTCCTCCATTGTCTCCTCAAAGTAATCATAGTCCCCAGTAGGTGGGCGGTACACGCACACTACAACAAATTGTTCCAACTCCACACAAGATAGTTCAACAATGCGTTCAACAGAAAGACCAACTATATCTTTTCGATTTTTACATTTTAGGTTGTTACGTACAAAAATTAGAGATCCACCATGAATTGCAGTCGTTCTGAAGAACACACTTGACAATAAAAAATTATTAATATTAACTGCTAACTGTGAGCTAGTGAGCCAGTGCTCTGTAATACATAGAATATGCACATTAAATTTTTCAACAAATAGTTCAATTTCTAAGTCTTTGCCGGTGAGGCTCTGTATATTTTGGTGTACAATGTTCAAGTTGCAGAGCTCCTCCTTTGTCTTATCAACTAGTTTGTCTGCAGAGTTTGATTTGATTTAATTGATTTACCTATTAAATAAATAAAAAATGTTGGTCTTTTTTAAAGCATGAGTAGTGTAAATAGAAAGTAACTAGTTAAATACGCTGCACTGTCAACTTTTTATCGACATTGCCTGACCACTTTGCGTTATAAGATCTGGCGTAGATTAGAACAACGAGTTGACTAAAACCACTGTCACTTAACTTGCTTTGTATCAGACAGTAGTCAAGCTCAAAACAAGTACCTACTTATGAAAAAAAAATGGATATCGAATCCGTTGCCTTTAGACATTAAGAACATTTGTGTGCCAAAGGGTTGTCCAAAAAGTTTAAATATTTATGGAGATCGCTTGGAGAAAATGAAAAAGTCGACAAGAAAAGCTCCGTCGGGTAATACCCATGTCAAGTTAAATCGAAATTTTGCCGCGGACACCGCCAGTTAACTTGCAACTCACTTTTGATGTATCGCTGTTTTTGTTTAGTTTGGAACCTTGTAAACATCACATTCGGAAAAGTTTCGGGTCTAGTGCCACATACCGATAGGTAGCTGTACGTAGAACAGTTTGTATATGACCCGGTATAACTGCGCACTGAAGCAAGATCCCGCTTAAGTATACGGCGGCAACCTCATGAACAGCGTAGATAAGCTAAATTTATATCTTTAGTTGGACAAATTTGCTACGGGCGAAATAGTGAGACAGTTCGTTTGCTTGTGACTATTTGCACGGAATATAAATTTTCTGCAAAGCGCTGAAAGCTAAGCATAAGCGTGTTTACCCACTCAAGAAAGTTGTATGTATTTAATCAGTATTTTTAATTAATAAATATTTATGATTAGTAAAGCTTACTTACGAGTACATACAAGTTTAAAATAACAAGATTTAGGAAAAACGGGTGCATCCCAGTAGTACCCCCTAATTTTAGTTCTATAGAACTGTTGACACACCATTATAGCGTTTAGTGTCCCATTAGAACTAATGGGACAAAACTAAAGAAATGTCGATATCAACATCTTGTTTGTACGTTACATATAAATTATCTAGTTTTTATAAGTATAATATGCAATCTCTTTTGATTGCAATAATAAATGTCCACTTAAATTTGAGAGAATCTACGCAAACTGAAATGCATTTTGGTGAAGTATCTAAACATACTAGGTATATTGAATACAGCTTTGCTTGAATTGCACAAAACCTCAGCAACAATTTATTTCTTTAATTGCTGAAGATTATTTTGGGAATGACGAAAGATTAAAATTAACTTTCAAAAAAGCTTTTAGTGACATGTTAATAGCATTGCACAAGAAGTAAAAGACCGATATGGATCATAAGCAAAACAATTTAATCGATGTGGAGGATTCGGAATTATCTTTTTAGGGTTCCGTAGCCAAATGAAAAAAAACGGAATCCTTATAGATTTGTAAAGTCTTTCAGTCCATCAATATGTAACAGCCACTTTTTCATTTAACCTACACGTGTGGGGTATTTATAGATAGGTCTTTAAAAATGATATTGAGGTTTCTAATGTATTTTTTCTAAACTGAATAATTTGCGCGAAAGATACTTCCAAAGTGGTAAAATGTCCCCCCCCTGTAACTACTAAAATAAGAGATAATTTTTTCGACACGATTACTACTTGGTTTTAAGAACTTAGCGACAAGTTTTTTTGTCGCAAGGGACAATTTTTTGTGAAAAACAAAATGAAATATCAATTAAAATAATATAAAGTTTATAACTTACATGCTATAAGTAAAGTCAAGAGCAGAAACTATTCTACATATAATTTGACAGCCCGAAAAATATCCCAACAGTTCTTTAGAACTACGGTATGGGGTACTACTGGGATGCACCCGAAAAATCTTTGTAGGTACTTATTATTAGTCTTCAACTTTTATTTATGACCTCTCGTCGGAAAAACAACGCAACGCTCAAAATTAACAAAAATGTAAATACCTGAAACTTAAATTTAAACCGTTCAAACATTTGATTCATTGAAAACACTTATTTCTTACAGTAGGTACATATTCGTATTCGATAATGGCATATCACAACCGAACGTTTTCCAATACGTCGATGTAAATGATGAATGTAAATTAATTAGCGTAATGTTTGTCTTTTACAGGTAACTACCGCCGTTATCATTAGGGTGCGATGGTACTCAAGAGGCGGTAAGTGCGTTGCCAGTCTGTCTTGCAGGGTTTATGTAAATGGCCGCCCGCGCCCATAAAGCAGCCTTCGCCCGTGCGTGGCTCATTTGCATTCATGGGCCCGCATCGTAACCCTTGCTCGCTCGCCTTCGCCGCCGGCTCCTCTGCCCCGCGCATAAAACTGCGGCCTTGCCTTTTGCAAAATAATTTACGACGCCCCATGTAATATGTGCAGGACACGATATGAGTTTCCCGATGAAGAGCGTGAGGTCGCGGCGTTGCCGTTCGATTTACATATTATATTAAACTCGCCGGCGTCGGAGCTTCTATTCCGCGTCGCCACCGGCCGTTACGCTCCAACTTTTCTCAATTTTTCCGCCCATAAAACGCCCAAAACGAAAGTTTCTCCGCCCGCCGCGTGAGGTCGAGTGTAAATACACTTTTTATAATGTACTTAGTCACTCTGTCGCCCTCCGAAACAGGACTTCTTTAATAAGGGGCTCGTTTCTTTTTTACTTTCCTAGAAATTTACATCATAAATAAACCTTAAAAATTATTTCAAGATTGTGCTTCGTAACTTTTTAACGAAACCAATGCGGTAGATTTTTATAAAGATCAACTTGTTTCGTTGATTCGAATTACTATAATATAAAACCCACAAAAGTAATAAGCTTACTTGCTATTTCCCGCAAAATCCTTACAAAACATTGTTCTGACTGTCTTTACAATATCAATTTATAGATATTGTAGAGTCATCATCAGTTTTCCGGTTTCGTAGCATGTTAAGAATATTTTGACGGTTTTAACGGAAAACTGCAAAGAAAACGTGATAGTCATTCCAAATAAAAATCTCTTTAATATACTCCAATACGATGTCCAAAACACTTTCTCACTAAGTAACTAGGTTTGCTTAGTATCAATAGGTACTTATTACTTAACGTATTTTCTTAATAGGTAATACGGATACACGATAAAACTTTCCATTCCATTCAGTCGCCACACTAGCAGCGCATTTTTATAAACTCTAGAGAGAAAGTTTTGTATAAAAATAACAAAGCATACGGATTTACTTGAACCATTTCCATTCTTACCTAATCCTTCTTTGCGTATATTACAAGACACTTGCTCTTGTCGGCAAGCGAGCATTAAAGTAAACAAGAGCGTTGTATGTAACAACACTGTTCACTGTTCACGTGTGTTAGGAGAGTTAATCCATGCATTATCAAATAACACTTGTTCCTATACAATAGCTGGAAATAAACCAAACATCGTTATTATAAAATTTTTATACCGTGCGTCGATTTTATGCCCGCGCTATAGCACACTTGTGTAAATTTATCTTTTGACGGCCTTCGCGTCCAATCAGTAAACAGATGCTGAGTTTTTGTGGTGGTCTTTAGTCTGATTCACACGAAAACAATATCTTTGATAAGTTATCATTACGGCGCAATTAAGGCAATTGCGTTATTCCTATATAATAAAGTAACAGAGCCTGAATCGGAAGACTGAATTAAATAATAAGTCTACCGTCATCATGTTTCAATGGTATCCTTTGACATGAAAACAACCTCGAAACTTGCCTTTCATGTCATCATTATTTATTAGCAAGTACCCACCTATAATTAATACCTGTCATCGATACTATCTGTAAAAAGAAAATTGAAAACTTAAAACATTAGTAAGTAAATACCAAATTGAGAATAGTGACTAATTACTTCTATTAGTCAAGAAATAAAAGATTCCGGTGAATTTATAACCTCCTATATTTTTGAAGTCGGTTACAATAAATATAGACAGTGGATAACAAAGTCTGTTCATACATTACAAATTTCAAAGACTAATTTAATTATTAGAACGTGTCAAAATATGTAATTTGTGCTAATACGTAAACGTAATTCGATAACGATCTTACTGTAAACTAACACATTTTACTATAACTAACTAATTTATTTCCCCTCGGAACGGACGAGACTGTACAAACATGGACAGTTCGAAGGACACAGATAGCTCGCGTGACGTGTATGACGTACTTTGTCTGCCGCCATGCTATAGGCGCCCCTCTTGTTAAAACTTTCCGAAATTTGACGCACGCCAACAACCCTTTGTGTCATTTTTCTACGGCCATTATTTATCTAAGCAGTGTCGGGCTTTTCCGCGTTCGCTTTCTAAATTATAATAATGATGTTTAATGCCTTTAAACACAGAATGATTTATTTATTTTTATGTTTCAAACGATTCAGATGAATCTAAGCGACAAGGTCACACAAAACTTACAAAACATTTTTTCGTTTCACTCCGAAATCGAGATGTTGACCATCATCAGGAGAAATTGACTCTATAATGTTCGATTGTGATTGCACTTCTGAAATAAGTTACATTGTCTCTTGGATTGACGAATTCAAGCATACAGGTATTAATGCATTTATACTGTTTATAGTGAATTTCCGTAAAGAAACTCCTACTCCTATTCAATATTAAATGTCTTTGTTGTTTTGGTAGCTCTACCTAATAGAGTGGAGCCGATCGATGGGTTAATTTAGTCTTATTTGCGCACGGGTAAACGGGCCGAGAAGAACAGAGCACTCGAAGGCTGACTCCATGTCCCGATAGCGTCAATCTAACGCTCAATTAACCGAATGCGATTATCCGATCTGTATCCAGAATCATGGACGATTTCCGCGCGCCGCCCGAAGACAAACGCGCAAACTTTATTAATTAAGCCGTGTCTTATCTCTTGTTAGCACTCATTCTATTATTTGTCTTTTCACCGCTCATTTCCATAATTTCATCGGCGAGTAATTACCTACAACTAAGCGGAGGATTTCTCACTTTTGTTTGCGTATTTTTGTCAACGCTCGTCTTCTGAAATGGACTTAAAAGATGTCGAAATCATATTTGGGTAGCCAAGTTTTAAGATATTTTTACTTTCGTGTTAATCATGTCGCGCGTCTATTTTGTCTGTACCAGACCTGATTGAATTATACAATAATAAATCTTTTATTTGAAAGAATGTGGTTACAATGTCGATCTTAAAGTCAAATTACAAAAATATGTCCAATTACATCCTACCACATACATGGTGTGCAAAAAATGTATTAAAGTTAAAATATACATATACTTTTTTTTAAATAATTACAAATTACGTTAGTATAAACCTTATATTATCGTCACATGTGTAATATTATTAATCGTCAAATATTTAAATGTTAGGGATTATATTTTTACAATATCAAAAAAATATATAAAAGAAACTAAAATTAGATTTCCGTAAAGTACTCATATTTACAGTGTAAAACATTTTATCTAATAGCACTTTATGTACTTTATTTTTAAATTGTGTCATATTGTTGTCAGATGTTCAGGTAACCTATTGAAAATACTTATTGCAATACAGTATGCACTTTTTTCAAATATCTTAAGACGCCTAGGTGGCAATGGAATTTTATTTCTTCTTCTGTGCCTATCTGAGTTATTAACTACATTTTGAATGCCAAATAACTGTGGGTATTTTCTTATAAATATAATTGTTTCATATAAGTAAAGACAAGGCAAAGGAAGAATTTTATGGCTTTTAAATAAAGGTCTACAACTACTCATCATATCCACTCCACAAATTGCTATACTAAAACTTACGGCTATATATTTAAACAAAATTGTACTTATATAAAGTAAAATTAGAAAATAATACACAGGCGACCTCTCAAAACTTTGCAACCGATTTCAATACGTCGAATCGCTATTTCGATATAATTATGAATATTGTTTATTAACATTCTTTCACTTATGATATTGTCATTATATGTGTTTTTTGGTCTATTTCTCTGGATTTCCTTCAACGTAAGATAACACTACAAATATAATAACAGATGGTGTTTGAACCTACTATCTTTCTCTTCACTCGACTTATATAAAGCATTTATGTATTCTATGCATTGTGAGAAAACTTCTTTAAATTAATTTATTTCTTTTATTTTTGTTCCTGTTCAACGGTTTTTCTTCAACAAGTTTTTCTTAATTCACATGAGTACGATACTCCAGTTTGGCACACACTTCGATTTCTTGAAAAAACAAATAGGAAAGAACTCGCAAACGGGTCACCTGATTTAAAAGTCACAAATAAATGAACCAAACGACAAATCGAATTATTCGGAAGTTTGATCAGCTATGTAAATATGACCTCAAACTCAAATGTTAGTTCATTGTTTCCGCCTCTATAAGTTGTTTTTGTTGATGAAATGATGCGTCAGTTAAAGGGTGGAAGGGTGAGCGCGGGTGCGGGGTACGGCCACTCTGTCCCCCACTGTGTGTTTAATTAGCTTAATTGACATCGCGAGGCGCGGTGTCCGAGCGTTTGTTTGCGCTATTGTGTTACTGGGTCCGCCGCACCACGCCGCACCACGTCGGTGCCTCTGCTAACAAGGACGCTCTGAAATTGTATCTTACAGTGTCGTGCTTTGAAACCGAGTGTGCGTCTATCATTTGCTCCTAGTTGTAAAGTAGGTGGCTCTGTAATTAATTACTTTAGCAAGAATCGTTAAATCAAACGGGAAACTTTGTTTTGGTCGCACTTAACATAGTTCTACAGCTTTATAAAAGTTCAACAGTAGTTACCAAAATAAAAATAGGTAAAAAAACTTTTTAAGTTAAACGGTTTTATGTTAAACATACATTGCAATGTATAAGATAAATGTACTAAAAACCAAAAAATAATAAAATAGATACAGTCGTGGGAATTATAGACTAGACTAAAATAAAACCGTGGGGCACTTGACTCGATAATAATGCAGTTTAAGATGGAATGAAACACCCTTGATTAAAATTCAAATCAATTTTTTTCATGTCGGCTAACACTAACTCACAAAAAACTTGACTTCTGCTCGAGTTCTGTGCGGTACGGAAAGCAGAAAACTTGCTATAGAGATATATATCATTATTAGATCAAAATAATCAATTTTGGTTAACCCATATTGAAAAATATTAGTGGCATTAAAACAAAATTATGCAGTACATATTAAGAGCACATATATGATTGAATATAAGTATTAATATATATATCTGTAATATAAAAATAAAAATAGAACCGACTCAAAACGCACTAAAAATTAAAAAATAACTGTGTTGTGTGTTGTAGATTAAAGCAACTAAAAGACACAGTTATTTTTTACTTTTTAGTGCGTTTTGAGTCGGTTCTATTTTTGTTTAAAAAATTTCATTTCTTACTTTTTAGTGATTTATCGCCACGTAACGTACTCGTACTATACTGTCATAGTATATTATACGGCACTAGTAGCCAAAAAGCTACCGATACCGAGACAAAAACCGAAATCGCTGTAAGCGTGCCTCCTAAATTTGAAGAGTTCCTTCAATTTCCCCAGGATATCATCATCAGATCCTAACATGATGACAATGGGACCACCTTGTCCTTGTGTGAAGTGTGCCCTTTCTACTAAAAAAAGAATTATCAAAATCGGACAACTCTGTAAAAAGTTATGCGAGTCATACTGCGTCAGAAGGAGGGTTATTTATCCCTCCTTCTGACGCAGTCGGGTAAAAAAAAATATACGTGTCGAATTGAGAACCTCCTCCGTTTTTTTTCGTCGGTTAAAAAGCATTGTTCAGTAAAAAGCCGCCTATGTCATGCATAGCCTCGTACATGATTTGTCTAAACGCTGACTCAACGTAGCGTCATATGGCAAAATTTTGTATACATGGTCATTCGTCCTGAGTGCGCTCTTCCGCCACCCACGTGGTGTTCAAACATTAAAATTTATTTATTCTGTAAGTGTGCTGCAGTCTGCTTCCTACTCTAAGCTAGTTTCGAAATTAAATGTTTAATGCCGGAGGCTAGAGGATTTGTCGCTATATAATGTAGTGCCTACTTATTACGTACAAGTAGTACTGTTGTACACTTCATTGAATCAGTGTTCCTTTGACTGGTTGGTTCTCTTTGATTAGCGCAATGCACAGTTTGTACAATAGAATCCATGTATCCATCAACCCGTATCCATCCACTGCTGGACATAGATAGGTTTTTGCGTAGGCGAGTACTAATGAATGTCATCATACTAATATTACGCGTGTGTGTGCTAGAAGGAGTGCTATTTGGTGAAAATTTTGAACGGAATATGGGTTATGCTTTTATCTCATAGCGAGGAAAATTGGTTAACATACACCCAAATGCTAATGAAGAGAGAGGAGACGGAAAAAAGGAGAATAAGAGAGAATGCGTAAGATGAAGAAATGTATTGTGATTCCGTGCCAACCTTGGACTTTTTATGAGGTTGTTTTAGTGCGTACGAGTCGGTATTCTTTTTAAGTTACTTTCTGGATAAAAACGGGATCTACACATGTTTCATAACAACAGTCAGTTCCAGCGATTGTAGAGGAAGTTTACCGACATAACTCGCATGTTATTATTGACTTATCTCTGAACTTGCGGCAGTAGTACGGCAAGTTCGCCGATCGGTTCCCGCTAATGAATATGTCCAGCTCTCGTGATACGTAGATGTGTGATTAATCTCGCTCCGCACAAAGGCGCCCGATTGTTCCGGCCCTCCACATGATCGATCATCCTACTCCAGGAATAAAAATAATAATAAATAATAGGGTGCCAACGCTATTGTTCAAACAATGCTCGCGTGTCGGGTATAGTTTTAGCTACGGCATAATGTATACGCCGTGATAGAATTGTTAATACCAACAGAATATATCTCACGTAATATAATGCGCCGAAGCTGGCCGGAATACACCAAACATATAGGATAACATATTAATTCATATATACGTATGGTAATTTACCTAATGGTTATCACAACAACGGCTTCATATACCGTTACATAATGTGATCAAAATTGAGACATATTGCGTAAATTATTTTTACCTAGTTCTTTTACACGCACTGTTAATTTAGAAGTATCTATATTTTGAGATCTTGCAAAATGGTGAGCAGATTTGGATAAAATTTGTATTTAAATAAGTTAGTAAATTCTGTTCTATGAAATCTGATAACGATATAACTGTGTGTGTATCTCCGCATAATATTAATTGATTATTTATGTATTATTAAACAATATACCACAAAAATCAGTCGGCCGTCCAGATATTTAAATATTACTTTAAACCTCAATTTAATCATTTAAAGATAACGAAAAATATACTTTTTAAAGGAAAACTTAGCTTATAACCCTTCCAATGGCCTTCGCCATTCTTCAGAGTTCAGACGTTACCGGTGTACAATGCGTATGAGTCTCGTTCTGCTCATAAATAACTTGATATGAACGCTCTAAATCTCATTACGGGAACTGTAATAGCTTCCAAGGCTCCGCTGTCGGTTGTGACGGGAATATAAAGCAAGCCTGATTTATTCCTCCAAATTAAGCGCATCATTGTACAGTTTAGGGTAAGAAGAACAATGGCAGCCAGATAGACTGTTTCCACACACTTTTGAAAACATCAGACGAGATGCTTTAATCAGTATATCTCTCTACATAAAAAATATATAATTATCTATGTCTGTTATACCTATAGCTTTGACACCACCAAGGTGCCCCAAATCGATTACAAAAGAAAAGCAATACAAAGATAGTTAAAATTCACTCAAACGGAGTCATATGCGTCTACTTGTTTTATATATATCTTCCAAGATTCGTATAACGATAATATAATCACAATAACGTAAATCAAGCCTTGTGTACCCAAATTACCATTAACTGCATTATTACGCAATGTTATTCAGCTTGACACACAATCAATTCAATTATATAGTAACTATGTGTTCTTTACTAATTTTCTTTATTTACTTTTATACACCACTCCCCATTATTAAGTATTAGAGCGATTGTTTTTTACCGAAGTATGTCTAATGTGCATTATTTATTTTGTTTCTATTTACTGATGAATGTATATACTTAAAGTATTTTCATTTCATTTCAAGTCGGGACACAGATTAGAAACGAACGGATACGGGTCTTGGAAAGCGCCGGTTTCTTCGCGCCTGTCTCCGGGTATACTCGATAGCGTAATACCTAAACAAATGGCCTTCTTTGTCCCCCTTATTTCAGTGAGTTATGTTCTACAGATAATATCTTTATAAGTAGGTAAGAGTATAACGTTGACATGATTATTGCTCTTATTGTTATATTTATTTACTTATATTGCCGCATTGGCTTAAGTCAAGCTCTTTTTCTCGTTTAACGATTTGAAAAACGCAAGTCACTGTTGCCTCACTTATCATAAGACATTTGTCATTGTGGAACGAAACACACACCTTATTATCAACAAAAAGTTGTTCCAAAGCTGCAATCAAGACAATCCCTATTCAACTTCTGAGTGGCTAAAGCATCAAAAACAATATAAAGAAACAGAAAGTAGCAGCTGCGCTGAGAAAAGTTTCACGAGACGGTTGCACTTTTCGCAAGTTTTTTTTTATTCCTCGGAGCTATTCACGAGAGGATCGTTTCCAATCAGGGTTCTTTTAATTGGCACAGACTGAACTCTGTAAACACGGTGCCGATCCAGATCCAACGTTTCTTAATTTTGTAGATTTCCGTCAATTTCTTAGTCGTTTGTACTCTACTTTACTTCTTGGGATGCCATGTGAGTGTCAGTCATAGCTATTGCAATATTAAAAAGTTTTCAATTATTAAGAAACCTGAAAGTGTTATAGTGTATTTAAATGAGTGCAATGAGTTTAATAAAACTTATTAACATCTGACACAAAGAGGTCTTTAGTAAAGAGTTCGTTCTCATCCCAGCCGCTGTCGATATTTTCAGGCGTATTTTTAATGAATTAACTACAATAAAACATTATTGAAATTTAATCAACAATCGCAATTTTGTATTCCGTGAAATCCTGTGACGCATACATGTCCATTGTGATTCGGGTGGAAATTTGATGAATTGGATTTAGATAGCGCACAGTGGCAGCGAAACATTAGCGGCGCGGATCGATCCGATCTCTGATGCTGAACAAAGAGAGATGAAATTTTAATCGGTCGCGTTGTCTACCATCGCAGAAGTTGTCCGGCGCGGCGGACCGGCGCCAGCGTTCGCTTGTATTGTAATGAGTGAGCTCTGCCCGCTGCGCCAATACCAATGTTTGCATTACTATTAGGAGCGAACTGCTTTTGTTCATAAATCGAATTTTCGAATTGACTTTAAATAAAGTCTACTGCAGGGCTCAAGCGACTTCATTCTCGTTGAAGGATTTTTGTACCCCTAGTAAAAGGGGCAATTCCTTTAAACTTTGTGAAAGTTTTTATTTCGTGCATTGTTGTATCAGTAAAATAGTCAGTCCTAACTCCTTTTACATAAAAGATAACTGCTAACTAATATTAACTTATAAGACAATTTGATACAGCTCTTTACTACTCGTATAATATACAATAAGACGTAAATAATCCTACTTATTTTTATTCATAACATAGATTACTGCTCTGTTCTTACTAGAAAGAATAGTGTCTTCCAGTTTAAGTAGTAGTAGTAGTATAATTTTAAAATGTAGTGTTTCCAAGGAGCTAAAAGTATGAGTAAGTATGTAGACCTGCGATGCAAAAGATTTTCTTAAGTTTACACTTTTGCATTTGAAAGTGTAAGGCTTGACTAACATATAGGTAGAAATTCATCGGAGGAATCGATTTTCACTGAAAGCCATAGTCGCCCATCACTAGCAACGACTGAATAAAACATACGCCGGAGTGTTGGCGGATCGCAGGTGACCCCCGCTCTGAATTTAGAGCTGATCAATTCTCGACTCCGTATCGTTTGATTTACGATTGCTTTTAGAGTGATCATACGTGATTTTCGCACTCAAAATGATACAACAGCCTATAGGTCGATTGAATTTTTGTTATTTCTCTAGGGCTCCGAAATCCTCTGTGAAAGATTTGAACGTGCCCGGCATTTAAAAGGTCTTTAGAAATCACTATATTTGCTTCAATTTCACTTTGATTGTATTCGGAACATATCGAGCGCTGATAGAGCTATATGAATATCTGTATAGTTATACTGCTTTTGTGTCAGTTATTAAGTATTCAGTGTTGCAATTTAAACCATGACCAACTAAATAAAGACAAGCAAAGACATGTATAAAATATCTTCTTTGATTTTGATTATAATAAAACTAAAAATGAAATCTTATTGCTTAACTATATGTACAGTTAAATATTTAATATCTATTTAAAAAGTGAATGCTTATTAATCACTACAATAACCTAAACTATATATAATATAAAACAATTTAATAAAACTTTTATTATCTGCTAGTATATAATATAAGTTTATAAAGCTTAATTGGCAATTATCTTAGTATCATACACCTACAACAACCGATGTGAATCGCAAAATAATAAATTGTTTTATATAAATCCTTAATAAATAGTTAAGTTGTTGTAGAGTGCTTCTGAGTTGGAAGCTCAGCCGGCGACCGGTGGCAATCTCGTTAAAATCTACGACGAAACTCTGCAATGGCGTTTTCCTGCCGTCTTCCATAGATACGAGATTTTACTTATCAGTAAAATCTTTCCGAAGTTTCCTTCTACTTTAAAAACAAATTTGTGATCAGATTAGTGTAAAGTTAGATAATTTGTTTTATTTAATGTATTAGATTATATTTATTTTTAGCTTTTGAAGACATTGGAATCTTTATATCTAACATGCCGTTGGTTTATTCATTACATTTAATATTATAGTTAACATTATAGTTAATATTTGCATGCCTCATAATTTGAATCACCACATGTTATGAAACTAATTTTCTTGCCTGTCTGTCTGAGCGATAAACTCTTAAATTTAACTCTTACTGAACAACATATTTTTAGTATAGATGTGGTGATGAACGTGTGGATCGTCTGAAATATGACGACGATTGTTTAGATACCTTTCAAAATTAAACCGACAACATGCGTGCGCCGAGTGAATCAACAGAATTTATGTATCCTTATTATAATAAATTAGATCATCGTTAAAATGTAGTAATGTATGACAAGTCGCTAGCAAGTTTTACCATACATTTAAGATTTGTATGCTTCGTGTTAAATAAGATAATTTTCCTGTTTTTACTTTGTTGCACTTTGCCAGTTATAGGTAAGGCTAACTCATATACCTAGAGTTAGCCTTACCTAAGTAATGGTTTGATGCGCCTGTTTCGACTTCTATACAATACTACTACATACATACGACTATAACAACAAATTACTTGCTATTCCAAGACTAGATTTCGGGAGTTCAAGAGTGGCAAGCACCCAACGCTGTCCACTCTCACGGGGGTTGTCGTTAAGGATATATGTCGAGTCCTTATCGTCTACGCTACGAGTAATGACGTCTTCGATGGCAGGCTAATGGCCTCCGCGGGACCACTTAGATACGCAAATGAGCATTGAAAAGCCATCACGATTACACATATAACCGACTGTACTGAAAGTGTTCGGAATGGTTTCTACTGAGGGTAGATATTTAGTTTAATATATACATTTGATTAAAGTAACGACTGCCTTGTTGATCTAGCAGAATATAGCTTCGAACACGAGAGTTTGAAATCCTAGGTCGAGTTATCGGATTGGAAGGTTTCCATCTTCTAAGAAATTCTAAGCTCTTAGAAAGTTCATCAGTCTCAGTCTCAGTCTCAGTCTTGATAGTGATCGTTAATAAATTAAACATTATTGCCCTAAAGCCGCTAATACGCATTTGAGCAGCGTGTTGGGTCTATGCTACTAATAAAAAGTCCCCTCCCCTACTAGTAAGAAGTCCTGAACCTGTATTCGACCTTTAATAGGCAGATAATGATGTAACGGCAGTAAATTGTATGAAAAATACCTAGCAATTCCTGTAATATTTTATTCAAAATTCCCTTAATTCTCTGGTGCTTTTAGCTTCTATACCGATTGCAACATAGGCGTTATCAACATTTTGCTTTGTCGTTATTAAGGAATATTAGCCAAGAATAAGTCACCACAATTATGCGAGAAATGACTTCATATATCTCCACATGCTTGAATCAAATATAATATGCGAGATAATGTCAAAGGAGATGTTGACAGATGTTATTTTCAAATAATATCGATTTAGATTAAACAACGTTTATTTATAATTTTAATTATACTAACTTTACCATCATCATCCTTTGTCAGAGCTTGCTATGACAAACATTCGACGGTGACTGACATGTTGTTCACAAAAACTATGGCACTACGACAATTTTGAATTTTGGGATTGTGTGTATTAAATGAGTTTAACCCTCTATAACCCATGCCACTATAGATAGCTAGTAGTAGTGACCGACCCATTTTATCTTGAGGACTTAAGCAGTCACTCATTTGGGGTTAGCAAAACATTGGACATATTAAATTCTTTGTTTATATTATTAGCAAATCGGAAACTCACTGTTCATATGGATAAGTAGGTACATGTTTCAAAGTAAACTTCTGTTTCCACTGTATTAGAAATTTTATATTTAAGTATATATAATTATTTTTATATATAATAATTTTTTATTTAAGTGCCCGAATTGCCAGAGAGACGCGGATTCGAATCACGTCGGTTCTGCAATTTTTGATATTATGTTTATTCTTAAATATAAATAATCCCTTAAGTGTGGTTAACACTTTTCAATAAAAAATAAAAAAGAATAGGAATGTGTCATCTTTAAAATTCAAGAGCTTCATTCGTTATATGAGCCTTCAATAGTATTGTAACATGTTCAGTTCATAATGTAAATGGCATTACAGACCGTATACCTGGATATCAATAACATATTATTAATGCACAATGTCGGCACCGACGTCATCGAGATCGTGGCCTAGTGGTAAGGCGCTCTAAGTGCCCGGATTGCCAGAGACGCGGGTTCGAAATTAGAATCACGTCGGTTCCGCAATTTTTGATATTATGTTTATTCTTAAACATTAATTTTATATTTCTCGAACAGAGATGGAGTGTAGTAGCTCAATATTGAAGCATGAACTACTTCTAACAGTAAAAACACGTCATTCGAAAAGGCTGCAAGAGAAACCGATTTAACCTCCTTCCTGTAAACGCGGCCTTCACAAGAGCAGTAGTTTCCAACCAATGGATTCTTCCGTGGCGAAAGTGATCTGCGCTTAGGAAAAATTCTTACACACTTGCCTAATAATCATTATAAAGTAAAACACATTGCTACATAATAATTGAGAAAGCATAAAAGTAAATTGGAACTGTCAGGGGCGCCACGCAAAAAGTTTGAAAAACTCTAGTAGAGTGGACGGGCCGTCGTCTTTCCAGTATTGAACTTTCTAGAAAGTCCTTAAATTTCGCACGGGAAAGCTTTGTACTTGGTTACAAGCACGATCTATGACTGTTACTAGACGCCGCTGTTATTATATTGAGTGACAGCATAAACAATTCTGTGAACGACCGGGTGTGTTGCGAAATTATGCCGCCATTATTGCGCCATCGATGTAATTGTAACGAAATTTGAGCTGATATTTGCACTAAGACCAGATATGGATTATATTACCGCTCTGAGTATTGTATTAATCCTCTATAATACATTGTGATGGTGTGCGTTTCTTAGGGCGAAAATTATTATCTTACATTGTGTGTGTGCTACTGTGCATGTATGCAAGTAAAGCAAGTAGTAGGTAATATTTATTCGATTTTTTATCGAGCGACATGCCGAGTCTATTGAAAAATATCTACTAGTAGACTGTTTACCCAGTCATGTTATATTTAAACAGCAGTTTTAAAGATTTTGTACGCAAGTAAGAAAATTCAAATTTATTTATTTGTTCTCAGAAGTTGGTATACAATTACTAATAAACATTATATTATGTTTAGATTATTTTTTAAACGACATACATACGAGTATATCTCTGTATTTTACGCGACAGCGCTCTCCTTACAATTGATAAAAGTAAAACAGTATTTTAAAATAGTGTTAAGAACAAAAATTGTTGATGTTCAATGAAAAAATGAAAAATATGTTTAGATTTTGCCAGCCTATCAGCCTATTTTTCATTTATCAGCTAGGATTTCGGAAATTAACATTCTTGGTCATTAATATTGTCACCTAAGTAGATAAAAAGATTAAAATAAGTTCGCAGAGATATCTAACAAGTAAAGAGCAGTGTCCTACAGCTCGTTTGTCACGTACATAATGTTCAGGCATAAAATGTTATACTACTTTAGAATAGCGGCAATCCGAGCGGTCGTTACTGTCCACCCCTTAAATAAGAATCGTTTTGCGTTTTTATTGAATGCTCGAACATTATACCACTGGCTCTGTGTGTACGTACGACTGTAGCCGGGAGTAAGTGCGTCGAATGTTTACAAGCTGGACAAAGAACTTCGTTTCCGTTAATGCAAGGGTTCTGTTGAAGCAGGAAATGAATTTGCTATTGAGGTACTTTCAAGAAAATTTTCACGTTATTTTTTTTTTCGTTTATTGTTGTTTTGTCTAGCGTTTTGTTCTACATTGCATATGTTGAGAAAGTTAGTTTTTGTTTACGTTGCCAAATTAAATGGGGAAAAAAGAGGAAGAAGTAGTGATTAAGTCTATTCTGATTTTATCATTATACACACCTAACTAGCAGTTATGTTCTCTTATAAAGAACCCACCTGAGTATGCAGTGATATGCAATACAGAGGTGTATTCATTTTTTTGTATTGCAAAAGGTCTTTCATTAGTTGTAATGAGTACATTGTTCCTTGAAAAAAAAATGCCTATCAGATTCATCCACATAATTCCTATGAGCGCACTTGTTCACCCCGAGGCAAATGACGTAAAAGCTGACCTATAGCACAGTAGCGCAATTAGTAACAAACAATCAAGAGTTAGTAGCAGATAGAGTAATTTATACGCCACCGAAGAAGCGCCGGTTGGTGTAATAACAATGCAGAAAAGCCGACGCCGCGCCGTGGCGCCCGCCCAGCTGTAAATGGACTTCGCTTTATTAATGACCAACTATGAAATAAATGTTATTGTTTGTCATAAACTTTGCTTTATGCGTCTGTGCTCTTAACTCGAGTTTTTTGAACACTGCTTTGACAATCTGCACCTGTTTCCTAAATAAATAAAACACCTGTCTCACTTCAACCACACTTACCTAATTACTTTAATTTTCTCTCTCAAATATAACACAATGTATAATGTATAACATATTTGCCTTGCTTTCAGATTAATTCAATAAGTAAATAACTAAGCTTCAAAATTGAATATATGGCAAAAGTTTCGCGAAATATTTTCCTCGCGACCTATCCATTTTCATATTTAGCAATTCTACAAGTTCCAATGCTTTTCGAACGTAAATTCAATATCGTTCTCTAACAGTGTGGTGTTGTCGTAGTAATATAAACTTTATATTGCGAATGGAAACTTGAAATTAATAATTATTAGTTACGAATTTATTTATATGAAAATATTTATACGTGCAAAGTAATAATGGTTTTTATTTTGTTTGTCTTTTAGTTTTGTTATATTTCTTTGTTAAATGTATTGTATTGTAGGTGTAAGGAGATGTTATAATTTATCGTTTACGCGTTATTTCATTAAGCGGTGGATGCGACTCGTTAGTTCAAAGAGCACGTTTATCTGTACACGCCGTGAATGAACGATGGCGGGCGACGCAGCGCGCTGCTGCCTTATTTGTATGTAGCTCAGGCCCGCGCCGATGCGGAGGGCGGATCCAAGACGTTCGCCGCAATTTTTCAACGCTTCGGCAGCGTGTTTGCGGAGCCGCAGTGCAGCCACTTCTCTCCCCGCCGCACCTGCTCCCGCGCCGCACCACGAAACTTTAATCCCCGATCAGACGTCGCACGACCGCGCAGCGACGCGACGCTATATTTCAATTAATTCGGCCATCGATTTTCGACGTCAAACTGCACGATGTTTAGCTCGTGATCTAAAAGCATGTGATGGCCAGACCTTCGTCGTTTATAATCGCTGAAAGTTTATGAGGCCCAAGTATGGAGTTTGAATCTCTGGACCAATAATGAAATCGTCAAAGTAAAGAGCTTATTTTTTATTTATATAGTCGTCGGAATAATATTACAAATCGTGTTCTTATCGCCAAGTAGCTTCTGGGCAACCCTCCGCTAGACAACCCCGATGTTTAGGTATACTTATATTTAAAGTTGTCTGGCAAAAGGTTGCCACGGAGTCAAGTGTCTAGCGGCTGAGCACATCATTTCTCTTAATACGCTCTATGCTTGAAAATTTGAAGTGTGTTGTTGTAATATGTTGTTGAAACCATAGTTAAAAAGACCTGACAAAATTTTATAAAATGCCGAAGGTCTGACCATCGCAGGCTCTCACTCTTCATAACCCCGGTTGTCGCTGTCGCACAGGACACGCCAGGCCGCAGCGCCCGCCGTGTAACACATTCACTTTTTTTTGTTGACGACACTCGTAAATCTATCCACGCTAAACTCGCAACCATTAATTGGTAACTATTCTCCTTTTTTTACAGCGCCGCGACGATTAAAATGTCGTGTGTCAATGACGAATTGC
The DNA here is from genome assembly GCA_034621355.1 of Mycalesis mineus. Lineage (NCBI taxonomy): Eukaryota > Metazoa > Arthropoda > Insecta > Lepidoptera > Nymphalidae > Mycalesis > Mycalesis mineus. Next base: position 12,283,552 of record CM067883.1, on the reverse strand, counting down.
TTTTGTTAATTATTATACAAGATGTAAATAGTGCATTCGAGTATTGATTTATAATATTTAGTAATCGGATTAAATGATTTAGTGACTTGGTTTTCAATTTCTCAACAAACACAAAGAGAAAACTGTATGCAAGAATATCTGCATAGTAAACATGAATTGATATTGGTATATGAAAGCACAAATCACTTTCGCTATAAAATAGATAGTTGTAATATCTGCATTTTAGTATTACAAATGTTCACGTTCAACTTGGTCTGCACGCCACTATAACTGTTATAAATTCTTTCGCCTTATGAGACAGCCCTGTATAGAATTTATCGGTTCATTTCTTATTCTTATTGCGAGCGCGGCTAGGGCGGGCGCACGTGTCCTCGCTGCTGAATCAACTCAACCCTGCCGCAACTGAATGAACTTAATTTGATTCCGATTGTATTTAGCCCCGCCCACGTTCCCACCTAATGACCAAAAAGAACAGCCGAGTAATCTATTCGATCGGCGTAGGTGCCCGCAAAATTTCGCTGTGAATTTCCACTTTAAATTTTTCGATCACTCCAAAAGAGTAGTTCTTATAATTTTATTCTCCGATGGGCATCGCTTCCACGTTTTCATTTATGTCAACTTTTTTTTGGGTTGATAAGTTTGATCCTCTAATATATTTTTTGGATGAATCGACATACAAATACCTGTAACCGGTAATGTTTATCTTAATTACATACCGAACGCACCTGTTATCCGTATAAACAACTTAATTTGATATTTTATTTTAACAAGGGTATAAAAAGCAGTATCACACGTGTCGAGTTTATGAAACAAAGAACAAAGAAAATGTAAATAAGTTATTTCAGTGGTCCGTATTGCACAATTTGTGTCCAACCTAAAAATAAATCCACGTCAATAAAATTTCTAATTGAAGTAAATTGGATCGTGTCAGTTTTCGTTAAAAATCGTTTTAACTCAACAAAATTGTAGCAGCTTTCCCTGATCCAATGTTTACAGCGCAACCAATGGCGGCAATAAATTGCCAAAACTGCGAAGTCCGTCGTAAATTCGATTGGATAAAGTTGACAGGGTGCGGTGCTGTTTGCAAAAACCGCAAGCAACTTTGCGCGGCGATGTTACACTGTAGAGACAACCGGCACCGCGGAGGCACAAAGTAATTAGATAGCTGTTGTGCTGTTCACTTGTTCGGCGCTTCTCCACCGGGCGGCCTCACTTGTTTAATTGCGGCCCGAACCGTAACGGACAGCGGGCCGTTTTTGTGCGACCCCAATGAGACGAACCGCGCATCCTTTAATGGCCCTTCCCCTCCCGCGCGCCCGCCCTAAACAAACCCTTTTACTTCTATTAGATGTGTGCATACCGCCGCCAAGTCGCCGACTTTGTCCAATTAGTTTTTGTTTGTTCACTTAACCTACTTCATATGGACGACAATAAAAGCCAATCTAGAGTCAGGCATTTAATGCACTTTTAACTGTACTTGTAAATTTCATAAGCCCTATTTGAAACCTCTAACAATAGAAACTAATTCCTCCGGCATTGGAGGAGAGAGTAATAAAAAGCATATTACTAATAAATGTATCTTGACTAATATATACAACGATTGTCATGATTAACTTGTTTTACCTGGCTTATTTGTAAAGTGAAAACCGCTGGCTATGAACTGATTAAATCGCGCCTAAGGTACTACCATTATTTTGCTGATATGTTTATCTCTCCCGTAATAATTGTGTATTTATAACACCGTTACTTTCGTATTTTTTAATACTAAATAAATAAACATAATATTATAACAGTCCTAAATGGTTCTAAACCAGACATCATAGTAACTTAATAAAGTCAGTATAAGCAACCGGATGTTAGCGTTTATTTTAAAACACTAATCCGTTTGCACAATATTAGCGGCACTCGTAGTGGGTAAACAAAAGTTCGCCTTCTCCAATCTATCTCGCTTACGGCCGCATTCGGCGCCGCGTAAATAATTCACGCTCCCGGAACGAGTTGCCCGGATCGGATGCCGCATGTAATTCCACATTTTCGCACCGACAGCCTTCCGAGCACGCATTTAAGTTTTTTCCCCCGGAACCCATGCCTATTCACGGTTAATTTTCCGAATTCAATTTTACAAGCCATTCATTTGGAGAACTTTGCGCAAATACTTTATATAATTGGAAACATTTAGTTCTGCGTTATGAGAACAATGGTTTATTCATTAAAACTTTCCCTGATTTACTTATTAAAGCGTCCGGCTTTTTTGTCCGACTTCTGGACAAAAGCATCTTCTCTGGGTAGGAAGAATGCTCTGAAAGAAATTGTATACCTACTTATCACTAAAGACGTCAACTAATTAATAGAATTTTTTTTAAGAAAAATTGCGATTTCTTGTCGCTCTCACGGTAGCAACCTGTCATCTTTTATCGCTCGCATGTTCATCCTCTTAACTAATAGCGCAGTGGATATATAACACTGAGGTCCTGGGTTCGATTCCTGGCTGGGCTTTTAAATTTAAATTAATGTTTAATGGTCCAGCTCTGGCTGTTAGGAGGCCTCGCCCATGGCTAGTTACCACCCTAACGACAAAAACGTACCGCCAAACGATTTAGCGTTCCGGTATGATGAGTGGAAACCAGAAGTTAGCTCGTTTCCATCTCAGATTGCATCATCACATACCATCAGGTGTGATTGCAGTCAAGGGTTAACATGTAATGAGTAAAAAAACTAAAATAAAGGCTTGATAATAGCAAAACAAGCCTAACGTTTACGTTAAATATGTCGTACAAAAATTACGCAAGCACAAAATCACTTGTGACGTATGGTAGGCACACACTTAATTACTCTATGTCATTTAGTTACCAGAGCAACCCAATAAGGCTAATTGCGGCGTGTAAGGACTCCGCTCGAGCACCCGCGCACCCGCGCCACGTCACGCGATATCCATTTGTCATAATCTCAATATTTGCCATTACTGTCAGGGCGGCAGTAAACAATCGTTAGCCTTAGTTAGTATGTCAAAATTGGAAAACTGGCAACATGTGAAGCCTATTTATTATAGTTATTATCTTTCCGTCTTTTGATTTATCATTTACTAGTGGCTCGCCCCAGCTTCGCACGGGTGTAGTGCTGGTATGTACCAACGGAGGCGCACACACGCCACGCGCGACCGCCGGACGCTCGTCCCTGCATTTTGCATCTTACATATCTTGGAAAATATTCACTTAATTACATGCTGTAAAAGGCAATAGTGATCTGTATTGAATGCATAAAGTATTTAAGATTTTTGTTTAATGATTTCCAATCATATTAAAAGATTCACGGCACCAGCATAGATCTTTTGGGAATAAGGGGATAAGATGTCTTAGTTAATACTTACTTAAAATTTACCTATCTGCCAGTGAAAGTCCCGTCAAAATCAGTTCGTTTTAAAAAATAGCCAGAGCCGAAACAGGCAATTAAAAATACTACAAAAAATACAAAAATCATCAAAAATTAATTTTTTGATGTAAGTATCTACCATGAATATTTAGTGTAAAGCATAGAAATCACAAATAAACACATTAATATTATTTATTTGTATAATTGTAGGCTTATTACAGGGGCAGGCAACATTTATTGGACAAAGATCTGTCGTGTACTGAATAAACTACTGCCATTGATGAAAGTTGAAGATTACATTGTGCTATCTGCGCTACGTATTTTTTTATTTGCAGACATCATTAAGTGTATTAATACAAACATTTTCAGCCTGTCTACGGCAATCGAAAACTGGCTAATTTAATGATTCTTTTTGCTTTCTCAGCTTTTAAAAGGCTTATCTATATCAGTTAAGATCGGTACTTTCTTCTGCAAGACAGGAACCTGGCCTTTCCTGTATTTCATGATAATCAAATCCAGCTGGAGCATGAATGCGTAAAAATTACAATAAAATGTCATATAATCAAATTATCTCGAATTTTACCCAAATTTCGATGTCCAGCGGCTTAGGTTACAGTTACCATTTTTATTCCCGCATCTGAACAAAGATTTCTGAACTTATAGTTATCGAAGTATCGCTACTAATAAAAATAATGTAGACAAAATAAATCCTGTTTACTGGGCATCGACCTTGTTGCACTTAGAAGCTTTCAGTGGAGGTGTCAAACATTACTTTCCTCAGTCTTTTCTTGCTTGTCATCGCCGACGCGCGTTCTCTTGGCATTATGTTTTTTTCTAGCCCGAAAAATAAATCGTGACGGAGTGAAATCCACATAAAGGAGAGCGCGCGCTAAAGAGGCGTTAGTCAAATATTTTTTTTCCAAGGTAACTCGTCCGAAGGCCCGTAACAAAGAGGTGCAGTTTCGAAACAATCAAATTAATTTTCCCCGTTGTTGTTTAATTAGCGCCGACTCTTGGATGGCTGGGTGGGCGGCCGGTGTTTATCATCGAAAACAATCGCAACCATCCCCCCTCCCCTCGACCACCCGCTACCCCGCGAGCCGCTTCCGCCAAACCTATTATTATCGGAGTCAAGACTTTAAACCGCAATAACTTTAATTCGTCACTCCGAACAACATTATTCTTGTTAAAAGATATCATCTAACCTAATTAGAACCGTGACAACAAATCGAAGTTTGCTTTAAAAGTTAAAACTCGTTAGTAACGGTAACCTCTCTTGCGCAATTGTATGCGTGATACTTAATTATAAGCCAGGAAGTTTCTGAGTACGATACTGGTTTTATTTAGTAATCATACTAATATTATACAAGCGAATGTTTGTAATTTCAATACTCTTTCTGAAGATAAACTGTGATAGAACATAAAGGCTACTTTTTATCTCGGAAAACTAACCAGTTCACGCGGAGATAATTCTAAATTCATGTAGACAAAGTCACGGATGTAATTGTAACTAAATCGTATTTGCTGTTACTCACTACATTTATTTATATTTACATTTTTTTAAATTATAAAATGATTAATACAAAAATAATTAATTAATTCTTATTGTTCTTGTTTCAGGTAACATCACATTTGCTGTTCTACGTACTTGACAAAATAGCAATAGTTATGACGTGTAACAGGTATCGGAAATAGGGATAAAATTTATTTTGTAATACACTTGTATTAATTGTGCAAATTCGATAATAATAAATTAATGCCGAGGCGGATATTTTGGGCCGCAGCCTTAGGCGAGGATTTTAATAGCGCCGGGAAATTATTATCAACGCAGATACGAGTATGTATGACACGTGTATACTGATTGCTACACTATAAACATACACTTTGTATGGAAAATACGCGTAAATTACCTCATTTGATTACATTTAAGGGTAAAAGAAAGTAATCTTTAGTGTATACAGACTTTAACAATATATGTAATAACCTACTTATTCTATAACAGACTGGTTGTAGTATGATGACAGTGCAACGCGTTTCTGTTTTAACTAAACACTTTTTCAATTATTTAGGGTAAAATACTGTTAAGTGACAGCCTTCGCCTACTTTGCAAATACTTACAGATAGACCTATAATAATATGTATAGACATATTTCTGTTTTGTGTTACACTCGTGTTTTACACAGAAACGCGTCTACCATCTTAGTACCAATACCGTCTTCCGATAATAAATTCTACTGCACGTACCACACAGATAAAAAAAAATTGTTTTCTCATAGCACGATCTCGTATTTCGGGTATTATTTAATCAACAGATACGTACTATTTAGTAGAATAAATATCTTAATATAATATGTTCGTATAGAAGAATTGCCCATCCAAATTATATAATATCGTTATAACTCACTAGTTTCAATCTAATTTATGTACATACATTTATATGAGTAGTACCTGACGCCTTTTAGTTGACTAAAAAAGTATATGCGAAACAGTATACTTTGTGTGAAGCCTTATGAAGTTAATCTGAAGCCGTGTCTAATTAGATTGTAGCCGTCGGTGGGCGCTGGCACAGGCCATTCCCTGGCCGGCCGCCCACCGGAGTGGACTATTCAAATCGTGTTTATTAAGTTGCTTTGAAATGAGTTAATCTCTCACTTTGGACTTCTGGACTCTGCCATTTCGGGTAAGTTACAGAGTGCGGCGCTACTTAATACCCCGTAAATATTCCGCTAAACAGAAGCTCCTTTATCTTCGTCTTTTTCAAGACTCTTTATTTTACGTTAATACGATTAAGCTAATTAGATTTCCGACATAAACCCTAGTTCCGAAGTTTCCTCCAGCTGCGCGTTTCTTTTAACTAAAAAGTAATCACTTCCATGCATTTAGAAGTTTGCTACATTTCACAGTAATAGTCCAGACATTAATGTGTAATAAGAAAAGTTTTCACCTCAGTGTGCTCGTGGAGCCGGTCTGCGGCGGCATCTAATCTAATTATCCAGTGCGCTCTTCAAAAAATTACCAAGTGTGGTGCGAGAGCAGTAACTTCGCCTCATACTTTTCCTCTTTAAGAAATTTAAAAAAATCTCCGCCGAGCCGCCGAGTTTCGCTTTATATAAAAAAATTATTAGGAGCCTTATTAAGTTACACTTCTGTGTTGTTCAAAAGTTGTTTCGGGATTCAGCTCTTGCGTTTTATATCGCCGTCGTAAAGGCGAAAAGTTATGTACTGTGTACATGACCGCATTCTGTCCCTTTATTCCGGGACCTTGTCCGCCCGCTACTAATTCACTACGACGCTTGTAAGTGCTCACCCTTATAATAAGGGGAAATAACATTTCTCCCCAGACGATAATTGCGTTTCTTCATTTTCATTACTTATATCGTACCGTATATGGCGAGTTATAGACGTAATATTACCTATTCTTAAGGCGCCCTAAACGAAGGGATTACCGCCAGTTTCCGGCTCACTTCGACCCGACCTGGCACTTTGACCTCGAGGTTATCCACTCCCTACATTTTGTTAACCTGTTTTACTATCACGTCGGTACTCGGTTGAGACGTCATTATTAATATCGCGAAATCAGCTATCTTAAAAATAAAAGTAAAATGATAAATCATTTATTTTATTGATGTAAGTACCAGTTAGTATGTAGTGCACGAATATAGCATATTTATTACAATTAATTGTCTTGGTTAATTATTTTTATTAAATTTTATGGTTCTTTAATATGGGGTGACTCAACAGACTTTGGTAGGATAAGACTTACCTATATTCATTTATTATTACGACGAGTATTAATAAGTAAAACATCATTTTAATCGACCTGCTGTTGTAATATAGTAGTCGATTATTTTAAAAATCGATGTTAGTGATGATTCAAAACTAAAATAGAATCCAATTTAAAAAGAAGCGCGATCCGTTAACCTAGCTAGCAATCCATGATAAATATTTACCAAATAAAATAAACAATAAAAATTGAAGTGTATGCCAACAGTTAAAAGATTTAAGTGAACAATTGATACTGCAATTTGCTTTCAACATATTTCCATATATTCCGAGAATGAATACAGAATTTTGCAAATACGTAGGAGGAGCTATTTTTAATGCAGTCAGTCAGCTTTCATAGCCTCGCAAAATTGATATTCAATGATAAATATAGCGATGTTACACGTTCAATCCGCGTCGTTCGGGAAAATATCCAGTCCGCTATTCGATATGGCGCTTTATCACGTCAATTTTGCATAATGTATAATATCTCTTGCATGTAGCCTGTAGGTACGAGGAAAGTAAGTTAACATATTGGTAGTTTATCGCCGGCGCGCTAAACGGGCCGACTCAAAGGCTCGTATTTGTAACGCGCGGGTTATTAATAGCCGCGATATCAGGTAGCCCGCGGCAGAACACGATATTTGGGAAATCCGGATTTGCATAGGATAATGGGAGCGTGGCGGTGCAGCTCGCGTTCGGGCGGTGGACGCAGTGCGCGCAGTGGACGCGCTTCCACCTGCAATTGGTGAATCATACATGTGAATTTGACTCGATAAGTAGTTGCTTTGTGCTGTTTGTTGACTCTTGTCTCATTTTGAGTAGGTACATTCTTTAACCAACGAAAAAAAACGGAGGAGGTTCTCAATTCGACACGTATATATATTTTTTTTATGTATGACCACGCATAACTTTTTACAGTGTTGTCCAATTTTGATAAGTCTTTTTTTATTAGAAAGGGCATACTTCCAAGGTGGTCCCATTGTCATCATGTTAGGATCTGATGATGATATCCTGGGAAAATTGAAGGAACTACAGCGATTTCGGTTTTTATCTTGGTATCGGTAGCTTTTTGGCTACTAGTACCGAATAATATACTATGACAGTATAGTACGAGTACGTTACGTGGCGATAAATCACTAAAAAGTTTTAAAAATTTCAATAATGATAACTTCATGCGTGATTTGAACAACGCTGACTGGGATGCAATTTATAATGCGCCAACTTTAGATGATAAAGTTTCAATTTTTAATTCAATTCTTACTGAACTTTTTGATTTTCATGCACCCTTGCGACCTATTAAATTGAAACATCTCCCCGCACCGTGGCTTACACATGATATAAAATTACTAATGTTAAAACGTAATAAGGCTAAATCTAAATATAAGTTAAATCCATCCGCAGCAAACTTACTTAAATATAAGGCGCTACGAAATAAGTGTAATAAGATCTGTAGAGATGCGCAGCGCAATTACATACATTCTTCAGTTTCTGATAAAAGTACACTAGATGTATGGAAGTTCTTTAACTCACTAGGCATTGGACGTCAGCGAAGCGGTTTATCTGACAGCGTAGATATCAATGCGTTAAATTATCATTTTACTAATATCACTGCAAACGTTAACTTAAAATCCGAAACCATTGATTCCATTCATTTACGTACTAGGCCAGATTTTCCGTTGTTTTGTTTTAATTCTGTCAGTACTGATGATATTAGGAAGCATGTGATTGCAGTTAAATCTGATGCTGTTGGCAGTGACGGCGTTAGTCGCAGAATGATTCGTCTATGCTTAGATGTCATTACGCCTGTACTTGGTTATTTATTTAATGAATCCCTATCTTCTAATATCTTTCCTAGAGCTTGGTGTGTAGCACATGTTATACCAATTCCTAAAAATTCTAATCCAACACTGTTTTCCCATTATCGACCTATCTCCATTCTCCCCTTCTTATCTAAAGTTCTTGAGCGGATAGTTCATTCTCAACTCTTACTCTTCCTAACTAAAAATAATATACTTAGTCCTTTCCAATCCGGTTTCCGTCGTGGGTATAGCACTATGACAGCTCTAACAAAAGTATGTGATGATATAAGGTTTGGAATTGACAACAAGCAAGTTACTATTTTAACGTTGCTTGATTTCTCTAACGCTTTTAATAATGTAGATTTTGAAATTCTTTTGGCTATCCTCAAATCCATTAATATTTCTACTCCTGTACTTAGTTGGTTCCATTCATATCTACACGGTCGCACGCAATGCATCCGTGTAAGGGACAAACAATCCTCTTTCTGTGCTCTTAGTGCTGGTGTTCCACAGGGTGGTGTGCTATCCCCTCTTCTTTTTTCCATCTTTATAAACACGGTCACTGACTATCTTTCGCTGCCCTATCATCTTTATGCGGATGACTTTCAGTTGTATGTACAGACAACTGTAGATAGCATTGCTGAAGCTGTTAGCCATCTCAATGCAGATCTTCGTGCAGTGCATGACTGGAGTTTAGCTTATGGGCTGTCGGTCAATGCTGATAAATCTCAAGTAATTGTGTTGGGTAATTCTAGACAAATTTCCAAGATTAACTTTTCTACCTTACCACCAGTTGCTTTTGATGGATCAGTGTTGCCTTATAGTCAAACAGTAAAGAATCTTGGTATTCTTATGGATAGCAACCTTTCTTGGAAGCCGCAAGTAGCACAAATTAGTCAAAAGACTTTTAAGGCTCTTGGCTCGTTAAGAAGGTGGAAAAATCTCTTACCAGTGAAGACCAAGATTTTATTAGCGAATGCTCTCCTTCTTCCCATTCTTGATTACGCTGATGTCTGCTATCTAGATTTGACTGAGGAGCTCCTTAATAAACTAGAACGGTTGCAAAACTTGGGAATAAGATTCATATTTGGACTCAGGAAATATGATCATATAACAGAATATCGTAGGAAACTCAAATGGCTTCCTATAAAACTTCGGCGTAATCTGCATATTCTTTCTCTCCTTTACAGTACTCTTTTTTATCCTTGGACACCACCCTACCTGAAGGAGCGTTTCACATTTTTGGGCCCTATTGCATCGCAGGACTCACAGCGCTCTTGCAGACAAAACAAGTTAGGAATGGTTAAGTGTAATACCAAAACATCATCGGATTCTTTCACCATCAAAGCAGCTACGCTATGGAACGCACTACCAGAAGAAATCAGATGCTCAAAGTCGCTGACCATTTTTAAAAAACGTTTAAAGAAACACTATCTAACATTATAATACATAGTTCATGTAGGTATTTGTTTAAAGACTATTTTGTTAAGTATATGTAATATTATTAATATATATAATAAATATATGTATTGTATAAGTATTAAATATGTATATATATTATAATATGTATATCGTATTAGATGTATGTATATTGTAATTTTACTTTTTTTTCTTTTGTATGTGCAATTTCCCGTCTCACAGAATATTTAGTATCAATACAGTAGGTTGCCTGGAAGAGATCACTCTTAGTGATAAGGCCGCCATTTGCAAATTGATAATCCTCTGTTTTTTTATGCTATGTTAATTTTATATGCAATAAAGTTATTAAAATAAATAAATAAATAAAAAGTAAGAAATAAAATTTTTTAACAAAAAAATAGAACCGGCTCAAAACGCACTAAAAAGTAAAAAATAACTGTGTCATTAAGATCATTTACTTAAGCACATCTATGAAGTCTGTGCCAGCAAGTTTAAGGAACATTTATTTTATGTAGTGAATCAGATTGTGAGTTCTATGTAACGTCCTTAAAGTAGAAACCCCGGTTCTATTTTTTGTTAAAAAATTTTGAGTACATTCTTTGAACTATGATATCAGATTGTAATTATTATGACCCAACTGTCGTTATCCACAGACTGCCTTATACAATGTGTTAGGTAAATGGTATAACATCCCGAAACGTACCGATACATTTCGATATTTCACGTACCTCCCTTAGAATTCGATAATTTTGATTGCAATAATTGGCGCTGTTGTCGTAATATAATATTTTCATATAAAATTCGGTGTATATACAACACTAACAAGCCGGTTAGGGTCACAACACTATCAAACCGTCAACTAGGAGTTAGGGAGAGAAAATACATACCTAAGAAAAAAAAAACTTCCTAGGCATTCAATCAATATTTTTTATTTGCACAGGCAATTGGCCATCTAACATGAATATGAATATTTTGGTAACAATCATATATATTTCTGGCTCTCTTTATAGAACACTTCATTATAGGAATTCCATAACTTCCTCATAAAACAATGTAGGTAGAGATATGCGTCAATGATAATCAGTATGAGGAAACTATATTGTTTATTATTTTTATTATACATCGCTTGCTATTTACTCTTCTTGTAATTACTTGAAAGATTTTATTACTTGTCTGTTGCCTGTCTTGCTCCCTATATCCTGTACATCTACATAAAACTTTATTAAGTAGCAAGTTAGTTACCTAACCTATACTTATAAAAACATAATTTTTATATTACCATAGGCATAATTATTTTCTACTAATACTTATTTTTTTAATCTTATAAAATAATTTCAAGGTAAAAAAAATCTGAACTACTAGAAAAAATACTAAGTAATCTTCTAACGTACTATTAATCCCTATAAATGTAATTATAACTATTTATGTTTAATTTATAATAAACTATTCCAGACAAACATATACACATTTTTACAATCATACCTTCATAAAAACTTTTTTTATATAATCTCGGATTCCGCCATCTGTGTGCTAAGATCTATTAAACAAGCAAATTGTATTTTAAAGCGGTTTCCATAAATAGTGATTCAAGGAGAATGTTTGTATATATTGTTAACCGGTGGTAGAGACACTACAAAAGTAAAATTTTTTCAAACGCAATAACGACCTAATTACTTCATACCACATATTCCTCACATAACAATAGTCTTGTTACTCGCACTTCGGTACGTACGTACGAGTACACGTAGGTATGGATGTAAATGCAGTTGGCTGTTATTCATAAAATGTCTGTATTATTGTAATGATCGTCTAGTTGTGAACTGTTCGTCTAGAAACAATCGCCCTGGTGGGTTTTCCTCTACAAGGGATATTAATGCATGACTCACAAATGCAAATTACTTATCAGATCTATTTATTGCGGCGGTATTCATTTACATATCCACCTACCGTTCACAGAAGTCATTCATTAATCTAATCTATTGTTATCTCTCTGTTAGAAGGATCCTTTGGTTTGTTGTTAACTTTTATTTTAATGGAATAGTTATTATATTTCTGAAAATTGTTTAGCTTTATATGTCATAGGAAAGAAACAGCACAAACGTGATTGTGTAAGTATAACTGAAGTAACGTCAGCACCGGAGAAGCGCAATTGTTAAATTATTTAGTGATATTAGGGTGTGACATTTGATTTGACAAAAACTAGTTTACCATAAAATCGTTGCTAAGCAACCACTCACGAATGGATAATTTATTAAACATGTTTCTGAAGTTTTGCTATTGCTGCTTCAGCTTCATAAAGTACTCAAAAAGTTGATTTTAAACAGCAATTTTGAGCGATAAGTACGTGACCCGTCAGGTCAGCTAGTAACATACGAGTTCTAAGTACGAGTTGCGAGTAAATAAATAAAATTTATCTATTAAAAAGCTGTTCTGGTCCAACCTGTAAATATTAATTATTTCGTCCGGATATTCGTTCTGTTTTAATAGCGTATCAAACCTCAACAGTATATTAAGGTACATTTCAGCAATACATTTTTCTTTTTTTGTTCGTACATTTAATTCGTCTGAATCAATAAAGCTTTTAAGGGAAATAAGCAGAGTAATCACTTATTTCGCAATAGAAAAACGATAAATATTGCGAGCCGATGATGGTAGTAATTGGTATAGAGCGAAGGTGCGGGGTGCGCGGCGGGGGCGGGCGTCGCGTGCCTGATGTATGCGCCGCCGCCGCGTCGCCAGCCCAGACCCGCCGGCGCCGCGACGCCGACCTGCCCGCACAATGCAGATATCGTGCACCGCAGCCTTAGCGCCTCCGCATGGCGTCCACGCGAATCTAGACCCCCAAACGCGATGCCAAAAACCCACTTTTATGGCACTAGGAAATCGTTAGTCAGAACGCGCTTGCGTCAACGAAACGCAACGCAGCGAGTTGGCTCGTAGTCTTCACGCAAATGCGTATTTTCCTCGTCGCGAATTACCTACGTTTTTTAGTTTTAACAGAACTGTCTTCATGAATTTAAATGTATTACAACTATGTCTCATTTTTTTTATTTTCTACGTGTGTTACAATGCGCCATGAATAAAATATTAGTGATTGATTTTTTCCGTTCAGGTGTTATTTTTATTCAATGATCCATTGTCCATACGTTATCGACAAGTTAACGCTTGACTGTGATCTCACGCGCTAGGTCTCGAGACAATGTAGGAGTATGTCTATGATAGAAGTGGTTTAACTTGGTAGGAATATTGGTTTAGGGTATTGGTAAAGGTGAATCGCGAAACTTTCACAGTTTAATATCTCTTAAAGTATCATCTGAAACATTTTTTTTTTCAAAACATGTACCATAAAATGTCTATGGGAATGGTTTAATTCTTTTGTATTAGGTACTTGAAATGAAATAGGTACGGCTCATCCATTTCATGCGGAACGTACACTAAAAGAATAAAATACTATATTCAAACTGAAAAGGTAATGGTTCCCGTCCCTGTATTAGCGTAAGTCTTGTTCAAGTTCGTTAGCATTAGTAACAATCTTGGCTGTGTTTATAGATGACGCAGTTTAGTCCGTACGAACGTACCTAAATTTTTTCCAGTTATCCCGCCCCAATAATAAACATAATGAAAAGAAATGATTATGACGGCGTTGCTACTCGAGCGCGGGGTGTTTATTCCATACACTCATCGACTCGACCTTTGATTGATGCGTAGCGTAATGATGCGGGAAACTATTTCCTTCACATTTCCTCTACTCAATAAAATATCGAATATGCTTATGTGTTCGCGTCAGTTTGTTTGGGGCTTTGTCAATGCGGCCCGTAGTGCCGACTACACTTGAAAGACCGTCATTTGTCAAGATTACGGCTGTTTGGGGATTGAGATATGAAAAGCGGTTATTGTTTAGAATATTTTCCTTTTTATAAGGACCCCGTTTTCCGGGACCCAAAACTTCACTGTGCACGCACATAAAGCTACCTCATCATATTTATCAAGCTTAATTCCACGACGCGGTGCCACGAAAACATTCTTAGCATAATAGGATGTGTTATTGGTTATACTGAAACTGTGTCGGGAGGGAGGAATTTTACGAATTTTCGACGATAGAGTTACGTTAAGCGTCGGTAGGGTTTTGAAATTATTTTATACGAAGCGTTATTCTTGGTATATTTTTGCTTTCGTATTACGCACAATTAGCACGTAGCAGTCGTGAGTGACGGGACGGCGCCGAGTGGCAATTACGATATTTCATCCTCAATAAAAGTGCACTTGGGCGCCGCGACCGCCCGCTGCCTGGAGAAAGCTCCGTCTATGTACTTAATGTGAACATATAAAGATTTGAATGACGGCAGAGTTGGCGAGCTCCGACCACCGTGTCGCACTTGCATCGTTGAAAATGTTTACAGGATTAGTATATTGCAAACATTCTACGTTCATATTTTTGCAGTAACTGTATTCTTTTATATTTCAAAGTACCAAGTACTGTTTAAGGAAAAATATCTATATTTCATTTACTTAATGTGATAAAATAATATAAATTTTATGAAATGTTAATGATTAAATAACGCATATCGAGGACAATAATAATCTTGGGAATTTTCCTGTAAAATTTTCATTATACTATAAAATTTGAAAGAACTATTGTGTCTTTAAATGCGAATGAGTGCGTTTAGCACTTGTTCTATATAACTATATTATACTGAAGTTAACGTACGTGACAGTAAATAATCACCCATCTTATTGAATATAGGTTTTAATTAATTAATTAATACGATCACACACATCCTCACGTACCTGATTGGACAAAGTCGCGTCGATCGTTTAGCTCGTTTTACATGACGCACCAAAATCAGGCAACAAATAAATTAATAGTTAAATACATTTTAAAGAAAATAAGATTTTATATGTATCAAATAGAAAATTCTCCGCCAAATTTGTAATACCTACAGTAAAGAAGAAAAAGAAAGAGTTCCAATATAACAATACAATTCCGTTGTAATCTCAGTACAACAGAACGTCAGAATCTACATAGTTCAATTTAGCTTTCCAGTTTTAACCCCTATATACTAACAGGACAAGTTAAAAGCTTATAAAAACAAAATGAGCGTCCATCAAAATATCATCGGCGCTACAAAGATTTCGGTGTTAACCTCATCAATATGTCTGAATTGCGAATAATGGTAGTCGTGTAGCGTGAGAGCAAAACATTTTGGCGCTATTAATCTGGCAGCGTGCTATATGGAGCGCTGGAGGCGGCACATTTATTTTATGTGCCGGCAATGTTACATACGCCATAAAAGTCGTTAGGACGGCGTAACGTCTCGCCAGCGTCTTGCCTGCTGTAATTACGGACACCTATATGTATAGCGCCTGTCGCCGCCTGCGCCCTCAGCCCTCTGTAGGGTTGACAACATCGAATGTAGAGCTTTTTGTACCTAATAAGTTATAAAGTCGGAATTTACAATTAACATTAGAATACTTTAGAATCTTATGAATTGTAATTATAACTTAAAATACATATTTAGTAGTGTTGCTGTTAGACTTGATAAATCTGTGAGAAAACATGGTCAACGTACAACACACTTCGACACCAGAGCATTCTCGGGAAATTTTGAATCAATTAATATTTTTTTTTTATATATATTATGAGCTAGCGCTTACCAGATAGTACCAAGCGAAGATGCAGTCTACAGTGGTACGCGCTAGCCTATAAGAAGCCACTCTCTCATACACTCTCGACTTGAAGATAACTTCTTTCCATTGAACTTTTCGTGTTAATATTTGATACTGCACTCTCAACCAATTGAAATCGATTCTGACAAACACCTTATATTCAGATTATGTCGTCCGCTGTACGAAAAATTATTGGTAGAAATAATCGTGACACAGCAGCGGATTCTTAAAGAACATCAACTATAAATAACGATAAAGTGTCCTTTAACAACTTGTTACTCGTTTTTTTTTCTTTATACAAGGACGAATGACCAAACAGTAATATCTACTTAACTACTAAACAAAGCTACTTGCTGTTTGGATTAGATCACAATCATTTCCGTCAAATCGCCCACGTTTTCACGACCTTGCCGGTTCCGTTCTAGAGACTCAAACATAAATAAAGTGATAAAACAAAAACGTACTCGACCAGACACTTGCTTCCCCGGTTAATTAAACATCTGTAGTTATGTTATGTATATTCAAATGAAAACAGAATTAAAAAACCACGCCGGTTACAAAAATAAAAGTAAAGCAAACTATCTTGCGTACGATCGCAATTGAAATTGTATCTGATATGAATAAATGAATAAGCAAAGGTATTGTAATGATTTACGAAATGAAAAAAATTGCAAATGCAAATTTTTATTTGCGTACATAGTAGGTTAAATTTTGTACTGTAGTTACCGTTTTCTTCACAACCTTTGCAATTTAGATATTCGTCGATAAAGCATCTATTAACTAAACTTATCTAAGGTTTTAAAATAAAAAAACAATGAACCAAGAACACTGGCTCATATTTGAACTTTAGTAATTATGTGAACAATGTTTCTTCTTTAGTTTCTTTAAACTGACGTCACAAAATAAAATAACACACAAGATGCCTTTAGTAAACAAATTATGCAACGTTTTCTGATCCGTGACAGCATAGGTTGACAACATCCGATGAACAACTGATGAAAACTAGATTGTAATACAAAATATTGTCTAAATACTTATGAATAAAATAAACACTGAATCTTAATCTAGGATCTTTTTGTTGTTATTTTCTTAGAATATCCGTTGGTTCATACAAAAAGTTGTTTACAGTTATCTACCTAACCCTAAAGCCCCTTGTCGCATTAACGTAACACGGAGCAATAACATTCTCGCACCTTCTAATGTAGTAACTTGTGCACCGCGCTCTATATTAGGTGCTATAAATTCACATTATGCTCTTTGGCTTAGCAAACAATTGGTACAATATAGTCTAGAGTAAATCATTTAAATACTAAAGGATGGTGGGATTTCTCGTTTGTGTCTGTAACTTGCGGCGTCTTCCTACTCGACTTTAGTGGATTATTGTGAAGTGATATTTTGTTATATACTTATGAATGATTACCCAAGCATTCCACGATACTAATTTCAAAGTATCAAAAACCTTCTAGGTATTAATTTTCGTTCCGAATGGTCAAAATAAATAGAAGGTTTTTGACACTTTGAAATGAAATTTTGTGACCGATTTTTTATTTTCGGCACTTAATTCGACCTTTCCGTATAAACTCAACCAAGAATGTACAACCGATTAGTTTGTGCCACCAATTAGCAATGCTTTCGATAAAATAACAGATACTTTTAACACAAGGCTATGCTGGTCGGTGCAGGGCGGTTTTAATAAACTATACCGATAACATTTTAACACCTGTGCCTCAATTTGACGATCAAAAGTTCGACAACGTATGTAGTTTCAATATTATTACTAAAATTATTTAGAGTTAATATTTTTTAGTTAAGTACCCAAAGCTCTCAGCAACTTAGCAATTACTTAGAGTATTATATGGAAATCTTGAACTATTTTAAGGCAAGTTTAATTTCTTAATTTTGGTGAACATAATATAAAATATCTCTACTTAGAGTAATCTTCATACAATAGAAGTTAAGTTATAAATAAAAAATCCCCAACAATAATTTGTAAAGAATAAACAGTGGTGTCATTTTCACAGTAAATCACAGCGTTAATAACACAGAGTAAAGTGTACAAAGAAAATTGATTTATGCGAACATGTTTACTAAGTTCTCGGATTTTAGTGAGTGGAATACGATGTAGCGTGGGAAGTGCGCCGGGTGCAGCGCAGACTTAAACTCTATCTAACTGGGATTCGTTTGTTCTGCACTGCCAACGTGATAAGTTTCTGTACTCTTACAAAAGTCACTTTAGCTTTCAATTGGAGATAAAGTGACCGATTTTTTATTTTTGTAAAAACAAAAACTAGTGAGCGGCCGAATTTGTGTTACATAACGTAATATTATTATTGTGTTGTTAATTGTAATACACTTTAATTGAAACATAAACAAAACTAAGTGGTATAAATTATTTATTAAAAAATCTAAATTTGAAACAAACAAGAATTGGGTTATTTTTTGATTATATTAATTTGGTATTGTTATATGTGTATCCCATGTCAATCCACTTCGTGCAACGCCGAGCCCGGATACCGCCTCTACCTCTGGTAGAGCGTGCAGATGGGAATTTATCACGCCCGCCGGAGTTGAGACTACAAGTTCGCGCATTAAACGAGTCCGGGACATTAGCCGCTTGCAAGATGCCGCCCGAGATCATAATTAAGTGCCGCCCAATTTATCGGTCCGACCCGCACCCGAAAACTCCCCTTAAACTTCTCTTATCGTACCTACTAAAAGCTCTTTATTTTGTAGTTAGTCCGCCTCGCAATTATCGCCTTTTATCTCCGTCCGTACGACATAATAGATCGCTAGCGGAGACCCGACACGACATTCAAAGTATGAATAAATTTTGCATAAAACTTGGGATTTATTTATATTCCCATCCGGCCGGCCGCGGAGCCGTTTATATTGTTTAAAACTAAGACCGGCCCGGAGCCATTCTTAACATAATAGCTTAGTATCTTGACCACTAACTAAATGAAATACCGTTGCGGAAGTGACCCAGAAATCTTTGTTGAGATAGATAGTAGGTATTGTTGTTTGTAACTAAAGCGGATAACCGGTACGAGACGAAAAAATTGTTGTTTAATAGGTCACAGTTGAATAATGAAGCGAGTCTGTCACTCGAGTGAGTGATTCGAGTAAGCGAGTGAATCGAAGTGTGTCAAGCAAGCGTGCCGGCGCCGTGCCGTGCTCTGCGGAGACTAATTACTGCAGCAGCTCGCGCCGTAAACTGGTTAGCCAGCGCTGCTCCGAGCGCCGCTGCAGCGCCGTTGCACTAAGCCAACTCATTACTTGCGCTATATCACGCCCGTTCGCAGCTGCCTAATAAAGACATGCCAATACGTGCACAATAAACCATTAATAAGCTACTTAGCTTACTTTATGTTGGTTATGTGATATTTTTATAATAAAATTGTAGATGTTTATTTTATTTTAACCTCAGTATATTTAGTTGTGTACTATAAAGTTTATAAGTACATTGTATATAGTATTGCAATCTTGAGCTTTATAAAATACTTTTCCAATGTGAAACTTTTTCCAGCACTGGGTTTCCTTAGTAAAACAGGCAATTTAAGCAAGCCTATAAGTAACAAGATTCATTAAGGCAGTTACAAAGTAGCGCGGGCGTTCTTAAAGCGAATGGCCCTCGAGCTTACAGCGTTCATAATGGGCGTACGAGCCGGCCGAGGCGCCGCGCGCGATTTAATGAAACACCTGGAGAGGTCGTGCCTGCTTCCGTTGCATTAATCCCGCGCCCGCGCTCGCTCGTAGTTTATTACCAGCCACGTCCGACGGACACTCGATGCGGTTACCGAATAAAAATGGTTGCTCCATTTTCAAATCTATATTTGCTCTAGATACCCTAAAACCGAAATCAGGCGCAAAAGCATTATCATTGCACACCACATAAGCTTTGTGCTTGGCAAATTTTGACATAGCTGAAAGCGAGCTATTGTTCTGGGGCAATTTTCAAACATATCGTGTATCTCGACATTCGCATTTAAAAGTGGGCAACTAATATTAAAACCGGAATAAACAACGGCTGACCGCCCGCCGGCGGCTACGGCAAAAGTGGCCGAGATAACTCCGCGCACGAATGCATATTTTAACGTTAAGCTACGGCGCAGCGATGCAAACTTGTTTGGAACTTCAGCAGTGTGAATAATTCTTGATTTAAGATTTCAGAAAGAAGTGGCTTTTTCGCTTTACTAGTTTTGCTGCTCGTAAATATTTGAGAATTGTGTAATTGGAGAAGTTGGTTCGTTTGTTAGAGCTACTGTAGCTCTGTCGGCTACGCGCCGCGCCGCCCAGCGGCAGAGCGGCAGAGCGGCGCACGTCACAGCGAGGCGTAGCACGCGCCCCTCCCGCGTGACGGCTCATTAGCCACTCCCCTGCGCCTCAATAAATCATTTTAAATTCAAATTCTACTTACTTTCAGAATTGACTTTGCTTACCTAATTCCTTTCCCAGTCGCTAAATTTTGCAAATTAGATTTCACCTTTCCCCCTTTTGGCAAAAAATTATTTGTGGCATCCGGATTCGTAATTCAGTTCCTGAATTACCTGTCTATCTATAACACTCATATAAGCCCAGTCATAAAGAGATTGCTACATTTCTTCTTTCTGTTACGCCAGTGAAAAACATTTTCAGTTTTTCATTGGCTAGTATTGGATACTATAAAAATATTGTGTTGGCAGTGGCCGTAGATTTGTCTATATCCAGTGCTAACATGAATTTTATAGGCGCATCGAATGAAAATGTTGAAATGGGCCGGCACGTGGCCACTCGCCACGGCGTGACGCACACGCGCGCATCGCTCCCACACGGAGGACATACACAGGTACGAGTTGGCACGTCGCGCCGGTCATTTCTATTCCCGTCCGTCTTCGACATCATAAACATTTTTGGCACCCACTTTGGTTACATAGTGGGCTTAGAATCTGCCTTGAGCATGTCATTCATCTAATCGTAAGCTCATTGTTTTCTCCGTGTGTCGAATTGCAGCGGCGCGTGTCGGGTCGGCCAATAGGGAATCGGCAGGAGTAGACGGGTGCGCGTACGCCCGAGCCGCAGACAGCGTCACCGCCAGCCAATCCGTCACCTGCTCGATACAAATCAATACCTTTGCATACATTGTATTGCTTTGTAAATAATTACACTTGTAATGACTAGGATGTACACAGTCGCCAAGAATGGTAAACTATCTACACTTCTTAACTAGGCAATAGAAATTGGGTTTGAGTGGGATCTCCAAACTAGGCCAGTGTCGCTGTCGGATATATTTACTCCAAATAATGGAGATACACTCTAAGTGGACGTAGTAGCGTGAGGCACGGTCGCCAGCGCCGCGCGGTGCACGATGCAGGGTCTTGTGTGCAGCGCGAAGAGCCGGCGGCTCGGTAACGAAGGTGCCGGGGCGTGCCGACCGCCTCACTGCAGCGACTGCATTGCACTACACTGCACTCGAGGGCCGTTCGTTATACGCGTTACAGCTTTAAAGAGCACTCAGCCGCTTTACTCGGCTCCACGAGACAAAAACGCCTTCGTTCATTTTTCAATGATGTCATTTTGCCACAGCGCAGCAGTACATTTTACGAGAGAGCGTATTTATTTGAGCTCAGCACAGAAAATAATTAGTCCACGCAATGTCGTTATACGTTGCGATGATAAAACAAATATAGTTCTGGTTTGTTAAACTCATGTTTAAAATAAGAATACTCGACATAGAAGTGTATTTCTCCTCTGAACTTTTGCCTTTAGCAACCAATTGTTGTCTAATATTGGGAACGATGGGATGTAGATGACACTCGTCGAGCCCCCTTACTATTGCAAGAGAGCATTGTGTCGTAAAGGATACGGCGAGGGCGGCGTTCTCGGTTTCTCCTCAGATATCGCAAAAATGTTATTAGTTTTGGATGGTTATTGCCCGTCCGCCCTGGGACCACTAACCCTTTGGCCGCGCCCAGAGATTACTTACATTTGATACAATCAATGTATGTATTGGAAATAACTTTGTACAATAACATTTTCTAATTAAAAGTTGAAATTAAAGTGTCGAAATCATACATTCATATAAATTTTATTACAAAATTGTTAATTTTGGCTTCATCTTTTGTTTCAAATATCCTATGATGCCTACATTCATTAAAAGTAACATTTTCTATTCTTTGGGAACCATTTTCTAGGCAAAATGCGGCCTTTGCCTTGCATTTAGTATCTTAATTGTAAAAAATAATTTAAGCATTGTAAAAAATAGTGATAATAACAAAAATTAGAAATCGAAACTTTGTAACCAAGTAATCTAATCAGCACTCGCACAACTAATTGTCAAATCCATCCTTCCCAATAAATGTTACTTTGATAGACCTAACCGAGTTATCATAGTTAAGATAGGAACGTGATCAGTCATTCAAGTTTCACAAACGGCTTTCTAGGAATGGAAACTCGGTTAAGGGGTAGTTCGTATCCATCAAAACTAACCGAAGGATTTTTAATATCAGGAGATTTATTTTATTGAAGTAGTAATCGATATTCTAACACGTAGTATTCTAAAATTTACACTCGTGTTATGAAAGTATTATGGTATTACTTGCCACGTGGTAACTAAATTGACGTAGTGTGAACCATGTCTTTTTGATTTTATTTATATATATGAATATTTATCTATATTTTCTGGTAAAAAATGAAATGTTTCAGAATTAGGGACGACCTATTATCAAAAAATAATTATAACAATAACGTTTTAAATCGTGAATTAATAACAATCAATTGATTTATTATTATAATTTTATTTCAAGGTAATTTGAAATACATGCATTAATTAATAATTAAGAAAGATAGGTACTAAAGCAGTATCGCCTTAAGTACGGCGCGCGTAACAGGAAATAATAAGTTTATCCCCAGTTTAACTGCGCGAGGACCGTCCAACTAACATTATGCCTGCCAGTAACAAGTTAATCTAAATGCAGCGGACTGCTCCCAACTAGTTGTTGCACGCATCGCCGAACTTTGATAACTGAGAAAATTTAGAATATCCCTCCCATGTTTTGTCCCAAGCTTTGATTGCGAATTTTTATACTTATGATCGACGAAGCAAGTAAGACAGCACATCAAGTGTTAATTGATATTATAGCCATTGTTATTAACAGGGTACCCCATACACATCTTTTCGACTTTCAAAATACAGTACAATAAGCATTATTAAGAGAGCAGATCAGAGCAGAGCTTTCCTTACTCTTGTACTGTAATTATTCTACTTTTATAATATTTTACTTATATGATTTGATGATAGAGCTAATTAAATTGAATCACAATTATTATTTGATAATAATCAGTATTTCCTATCTTGTGTTTTATACTCGCCATGATATTATTTAAGTATTATTTGAGGGTATTATATTTTGTATTATAAAATTATACAGCCCATTAAATAAAGCAAGTCCATGTGCTCTTAATTAATTCGACTGTCATTTATTAATCTGCTACGACCACGTCGTATGTCCAGCTCCAGTCGTAAATATATTGCGAAAATATTCAATAATGGTGGACTACAAAAAAGATAACGTTGCTGCGTAGATGTTATCACAGTAACTTCCCAAACTGAATTGCTTTTGGTATTCAGTTGAAGTTTGTTTGTTTAAGTATTTTCTTGAAAAAGCAGCGATAAGCTCTTTTTCTTTTTTTTCTCTGGATAAAATATGGCATGGGGCTCGGCGTTTAGAGATAAAACGTCGGCGGAGCTCTTCCTGTCACGTCGCGCGACAGTTAATTACGCGAATGTAAATAAATCATCATAGACGCGTGCGGTGGAAGGTTTACGATCGTGAAAGCAATTATCTCCCGCCTCATTGAAGTCGAAAATGAGAAGATACACCCTATCCGAGTCGTGAACACTTCATGAAACATATAACGTTGGATATTTTTCATATCGCATCTTTTTATATATTACAATGTGCTTGTTATATATCTACCTAATATTGTTCTTGGTAAATATTGTAATGATTTTTCTTTAAATATCACGCGTGACCTGCTTGATGTTACCTTGCCTGCCTTTACTTATAAGTCATTAGTAACATTCTCAACAGAGCTCGTGCAGATCATCATGCAGAATTTCATAGTTTCTCTCTGAAGGATTTGCTTCCAGTGTAATTTCAGGAAAATGAGGCACATACTTACCCGAAGTCGATGGCCGCTGCATGGTACATTGTAGAACGTGTCCAATGCATGCACTGCGAAGTTCTACGCTGTTTATAGGCATTGATTATCTTATTAATGACGACTTAAAAAGAAAATAACAGTTTCATCTGTTTATAATCACCGAAACGTATAAAACTGAAAGCAACATAGCGCTGACTAGACTTGTTATGCATTTCCAGGGACGGTGTAACCGAGAGAAGCCCCCCTGCAAGTACTTCCATCCACCACAGCATCTCAAGGATCAGTTGCTCATCAACGGACGGAATCACTTAGCACTGAAGAACGCCTTAATGCAGCAAATGGGCCTGACGCCGGGCCAGGTGCTCCCTGGCCAAGTCCCGACCGTGGTAAGCCTCGCTCCATCACCTCGCTAACACTGCATTAACGCTTCGGGCGATCGGCCTTCAACAGTAAGGTAGGCTCTCCGTGCACGCCACACGCAGCTTTCGGTGTAATTATTTATTGCTATTATACTCTCATAGAGTAGAGAATACAATAAACTGTTATATGTAAACGAAATTTAGAGAACACTCGAAAACAGCATTGCAGTTAAGTTGTGCCTTAAAAGTGTTAAAAATCAATATAAAAGCTACAGGTGTGAGTACTATGCGTTTCCAATAAGAATAATTCTAAATGTTATATATTAATTCGTTATCAAAAATAATTGCCATAAAAATAACAGATATTTGCTTGAAAAACAAAACTACAATAGGTACCTATAACATCGTGTGGTATTTAAAGCCTTAAGGCTGTACGAGGCATTTAAATTATTATGTCCTTTTTACGTCTTTGAAAAACTATAGATCAAATAAATCATCATTTTTGTTTTATTTACAATTTATGGTTCCCACGCGTTTTAAATGAAATTTGCCCTTCAGAACAAAACTTGAGTTAAAAATGTTATAAAACCTTTTTCCAGTTAGTTAAAATAAGTACTTTAAGATTCTGTTGACGCCTGTATATTGTGTATATGTTTGTAACGTTAATTGCATTATTTCCCATGATAATTTATTTAACAAAAAACTACCGATATTGTATTAGTTAAAAGTAATATTTTAATGTGACTAAGAAATCATCAAGTTTGTTAACTGGCTAACACTTTTAAAACATGTTTTAATAGATAGACAGGCTTAACATTTTTAAAACTGATATCTAAATAGATTTTTTATTCATTACAAGTTAGCTCTTGACTGCAATCACACCTGATGGTAAGTGATGATGCAATCTAAGATGAAACTTGTTAGGAGTAGGATGAAATCCACACTCCTTTCGGTTTCTACACGACAACATACCGGAACGCTTAATAGCTTGGCGATACGTCTTTATCGGTCGGGTGGTAACTCACGGCCGAAGCCTCCTACCGGACAGACTTGGTCGTCTGCCGGGTGTACTTATTTTAATTATTATTCTTAGCATAGAACCGGGAATTAATAGACGGGAGTTTTAACAGACCTAAAGCAAAACCACTTCTTATCAGAAACGCATTACGCTCTTTGTATCTCTACATCAATATAAAATGTACGGAACGTGAAATTAGTTTTCATAGACGTACTTTTTGTCAATTACGTTGTATTTTGTTTTCTCAAATAGCACAATATGCTCCAAAGTTTCTATAAGTACAACCTAGTAACGTAGATAGGTTTTATAAAAACTATTCATAATTTGTAAAACAGTTTTTATCTTAATGTGACAAAAGGTACAACTTAATGTCTCCAGCCGAAGGTCGATCGCTCCCCACCGCTTGGCATGATTGTACTGTATAATTTTATTCGTTCTTTAAGTGGCATGTCTATTCTCCGAACTTACTCACATTTGTATGAACTGGGTAAAAGCGGTAATGCAAATAAATCACTGAAATATATTATTCCCTCACTATTCACACTATTGCTAACGTTACGGCCCGACCTCCTCGGGGTCCCTCCCCGCACTGCCGCCTTTGTGTTCTCCTCCAGGAGCTTTTAGTTGAGTCACACGCAGGCTGCGCTTGTAGAGCAGTTGTCGGAGCTAGTGCGCGGAGCGACGCCGAGAGGCCGCGGGGGCGGGCTGGCCCTCGCACGATGAGTAGCGTGTTGTGTGGTTTTGTGTTGAGGTGGGCGGCGTGAGCGGAGCGGGAGCGGCTGCCGGCCACCTCGCCGCGCTGGATCCCATCAGTCTCGCCTTGCTCGCTCCGCAGGTAACGCCGCAGACTCCGCCCTGGCACGACCCCTCCACCCGTCCCGTCCTCCCGTCCTCTCGTCCTGTTGCCAATAGCCCTACCCCGCCCGACAAAATAGTATTACGCTTATATATTTTAAATCCTTCAAATTGATACTTACTTTTTTCTAATACTGCATGCAACTGCTTAAATTGGCTAATGTTACTTTTACTTAAAATTAACAGTAGTACGCGAACATAATCTCTTGCATCAATATGTTGAGCTTTTCTGATTTAGATTTATGTACTCGTACGTTGGAAAGAGTGAAAAACTAACAATATAAATGAATAATGAAAAGATAGTTTGCGGAAGCAGTACGTGAAGTGACGTGATGGTTGTTTGATGGCAGGCGACGTCCCCCTACCTGTCCGGCGTGCCCGGCGTCGGCTCCACGTACGCGCAGTACTACGCGCCGCAGCTGATGCCGGCGGTGCTGGGTCACGACCCCACGGGAGCGGCCGCCTCGCCGCTCGGCGTCATGCAGCAGCCTGTGCTGCAGCAGAAGCTGCCTCGCACCGACCGTCTCGAGGTAGGACCATCTGCATCTCATTGTGCCCTTCTCCGAGTAGCGCTTTCCGGTGTTGCCAATTGCCACCTCTAACGGAGACCGACACGATACTCACTGTACTAATACATTGCGGAAGCGAGACCATTCGCCTGCTAAGAGTTTCAATTGTTATTCATTCCGATGTCGGTCTCCTGAGCGAAGTAAGGCGACGCTGCCCACACTGACCGCGTGTCTGTGGTGCGCGTGCGCACTGGCTCAGTACGCGTGCGCTTTGCGAGCCTCACTCGCTTTACTGTCCCGATGTTCCGATGTGAAGGGCCTACACTGTTGGCGCAATGTCGGCAACGTTACCACGCTTACCCTGTAACACTATGTAAGTCGTACACGAACGACACTTGTCATCTGCATTTTTGTACTGAATCGCTGCCCTCCTCCTTGCCTGAATCGAATATCACTACAGTCGATTTGTGCCTACAATGTAGCAACTACAAAACTACCAACTTGTCTAAATTCTAGCGTAAGAAAGTTACAATTTTGTACAGAAATTATAACGAATACTAATTCTATTCGAACATAGTTGATTTGAACTTAATTAAATGTCGGAAGATGCGACGGATGCGTTTAATAACGTAAATCATTAAAAATCGAAATACGAGTAGAAGCGGCGTCGGGTGAAGTGTGATTACTTCCTAATAGTTTACGAGGAAAAAATTATAAGACAGTCCAAATTTTGATTATTAAATGATATGGTATACAGACCAGTAGTTACATTAGTCTCTCAACGACAATTTCCCCAGTACTATATCTTCACCCAAGAGTAGTTTGCTGGGAGAGTCCCGCGCGAGTTAGGCCGCGAGCACAGTAGGGCAGAGGCGGGTCGAGGCGGGCAGAGCGTGGTGCGAGCGGCGACATGGCTGGTTCTGGTGGTGCAGGTGTGCCGGGAGTTCCAGCGCGGCGCGTGCAAGCGCGCCGAGTCCGAGTGTCGGTTCGCGCACCCGCCGCTGCCGGTGGTCGCGCACGACGACGGCTGTGTCACGGTGTGCATGGACGCCGTCAAGGGCCGCTGCGTCCGCGACCCCTGCCGCTATTTCCACCCTCCCCTGCACCTGCAGGCGCACCTTAAGGCGCAGGCGCGCGGCGCGGTACGCCACCAGGCTGCACGCTCTCGCCTCGCTCGCGACCGCTCGCTTCTCTTCCGCTTGTCTGCTCGCGCGACGCCGCTTGTGTTCGCAGAGCTTGTTCTGTTCAGTTCGCCGCGGTTGACCCGCGTCACGCTTCCGTCGCACTCACGCTTCACTTTTAATTTTTTTATCTATCGCATAATATCACCTTATGCCAAGCTTTAGGTGTATTCTGTGCATCTATTACATCGTTATTGTTTCTGTCCCGTCCTGCGACGCTTCGCTTCACGTAGACGGCCGCCGCAACGCAGCAGCCGGCAGCGAGCGCGACTTCGGAGCCGGGCAAGAAACGTCCGGCGCCCGCCGAGCTCGAGTCGCCACCGGTACGGCGCCAGCTTTGCACGCTTCTCCCTCCCCGCCCGCTCCCGCCCGCACGCTCCCGCGGCCCCTCCGGCGACGCGACGCGCGCGGCCGCCCCCGCCGCCCGCGCCGCGCCGCCTCGCCCCCGCGCGCCCCTTGCGACTCGAAACCCGCTCAACCGTCTGTTTCTATTTGCAGATGGACATGAAAAGCGTCGGATCTTTCTATTACGATAACTTCGTAAGTATCCTCGTCGAAGGTGCAGTCAGGCCGCGAACGCCCCTCCACAGACCACACTCACTCGTGCTGTTCTTCTTTCAGGCCTTTCCCGGGGTGGTGCCGTACAAACGACCCGCCGCGGACAAAGCCGGAATGCCCGTGTACCAGCCGGCCACGACCTATCAGCAACTGATGCAGCTGCAGCAGCCGTTCGTGCCCGTGTCATGTGAGTACCCCGCGCCCGCCTCGTCCGCCCCGCCGGCCGCGGCGACGGCGGTGTCGGGCGCGTCGGCCCCGCCCGCGCCCGCGCCGCCGCCGCAGCAGCCCGCGCTGCCTGCGCTTCCGCCCGCGCCGCAGCCCGCGCAGCCCGCGTCGCCGCCCGCGCCCGGCGCCGAGCCCGCGCCCGACGCCGCCGCTGTGGCCAAGGAGGTAGCGCAGAAGAGCTACGCGGCCGCGCTGGCGCTGGCGGCGCAGCAGTCCGCCATGGCGCACGCGGCCGCCGCCTACACGCAGCAGGCGGCGGCGTTCAAGGCGCGCGCCGCCGCCATGCCGGGCCTGATGCGCGCGCCCTTCATGATGCGGCCGGGCTGGCCCGCGCAGCCCATGCCCATGCCC
Organism: Mycalesis mineus; assembly: GCA_034621355.1. Taxonomy (NCBI): domain Eukaryota; kingdom Metazoa; phylum Arthropoda; class Insecta; order Lepidoptera; family Nymphalidae; genus Mycalesis; species Mycalesis mineus. The sequence goes on along the minus strand of CM067883.1, from coordinate 12,254,335 downwards.
GCCTTCTACCAGCAGCCGTACATGTACGCGATGCCGCCGCCCACGCCGCCCGCGGCCGCTGCGGCGGCGGCTGCGGCGGCGGCGGCCGTCAACCCCTACAAAAAGATGAAGACGACCTAAGAGGGCGCGGGCGGGCCGCGGCCGGAGGGGCGCGGGACGCGGGGTCTCCGCGTAGAGACTCGTACGAGTGCGGTCGAGTGTGGCCCCGGCCTGTCGGGGCAGTAGCGCTAGGCGTGTTGTCACATTTGTATTGTATTATTGTAAGGACGAAGCGAGCGGTCTCCGCGTCGCAGAAGTCTAGGTAGTTTTACGCTATATATCTATTCTATTATGTATCTACTCACTTACCGATTTATCTTATGCGTGTATATTTCTCGTACTACGATCCCGGTAATAATAACGCTTGAATGCATGACTGTAAGTTTTTTATTACCTCTTGTTGATCGTCGTGTATCGCATCGGCGCACTGAGAGCCGAGCTCGGTCCGTCGCCCAGTCGCCCATTCCCGCTACGTACACGCTTATCCCGAAGGAGCTCCGCACGGGTGCGCTTTGGCCCTAGTGACACGACAGCTCGCGGTCCCGGCTCGACCCGACACCTAACACAGCCGCCTCCTAATATTCGCATGGATAGAACCCACCACCCCGTATATACGTTTGGCTCATCAGGTACTTTACTCATTATTCTAGTGCTCCGCGTGTGTGCTAAGTGTGCCGGCGTGTTCGTCGTAGTTCTGCGTTTTCTTTGAGTCGCACTTCTTTCTATTTATTTTTAACGCTTTCTGTTACATGCCTTCCGAATGACCGCTTCGGCTGTCGTCCGCATTACAATCTTTTGTCGCTTTTTGTTTCGGGACGGCAGGCTGTGCGCCGCCCAACGCTCCCTATGTGGAGTACACGGACGAGCGCGGACAGGTAACGAGTGCCGCGTGCCCGCTTGCACCCGCACTCCCCGCACCCGCACCGCCGCACCGCACCCCGAGCGGCTCGAGCATGGCGCTAAACAATAACGCTAACCCGTGTCTGGTCTAGCTACCCGCTCCCGGCCACCACCACCACCATTTACTTCACCTACTCTGATCACGGCTCAAGTGTGCTCTTTCTAACTGGATTCGCATATCGCCTCTATCTCCTTTGCGCCTTGTAACTTTATTTTGCCGGCACTCGATTATGTTTCATACAACGAATAATAGGGTGTTTGACCAGTATTCTAGCATAATAATATTATTAATAGAACTATTTATTTTATATATCAAATTTTTAAGTTCTCGCAAGTGTTTTGGCAGGACAACCTTTGTAGGTGATTTTTCAAAGAAAGCATTAAGTGTACTTATGCTTTTGTAGTACGATAAGTACTCTATACAACGACTGCGAGATTTATTCGTATTACCGACACAGTTAGTTCTAGTTTAATATAACTTGTTTTAAGAAGAAATTTCGCACAAAACTAAGCTCAAAAATATGCTTAATATTAGCATGTAAGAAGTTCTCTTCAAAAGCGAACACTGATTTTGAGAATAAATTAAAAGTTTAAGTTTTTTAAAGAACATAGTCAAACACCCTATTCTCACAAATTAAAAAAAACCAACAACAAGATTAACAACGCTAAACACAAGACTAAACTATTAATTGAAAAATACAAAAAAACAACACTTTACTAGATCTGCGAAATAATTGAAAACACTATGATTTACTACTACATTCAAAATGTTAATGCTTTGACGAGTGCGCTTTAGTAGTAACCACTAGTAATGCTTTAGGCGACATTCGGTAGATTAAGCGCTTATGGACAGCGAGCTATAACTGGCCATTCCTACTCGGGCTTTCATAACAGGTAAAGGTACGCCGCTTGTGTCGGCCTGACACTGCCCTATAATATTCCTGTATCGCTTAACGGCCGGTCGGGAAGTGTTTGTTCTTCGAAAGCTGCCTCTGTAACAACGTCACGTTTTTGTTTGTGGATTGACGACGCAGATATCTGAACGTTCTGTGCCAATATTATTCGGTGTCTGAAACTGATGGCATTGCTTCTCTCGCAGATCATACTATATATCGATGTCATCATCACCTCAATCATTTAGTCATTGTGCTGTAACCGTATCGATTATTATTTATATATATATATATATATATTGTAATAAACAGTTGATGCTACAACTTACTTGTTGACGATTTTTAGTTTTGTATAGTGAAACATACTCGCTTTCAAATGTGGAAGAAGTCACTCTACAGTATTGCCTTGCTTACACCCGGTAAGATATAATCAGCTTACTTTAATATCCTCTATATAAGTGATTTTCCTGTATGTTGCCTATACTGAAAACCGCATGACCTTCGTCGCATTCCACCTATGTTACTTGTAAATATTAAATAGCAGCAAATGCGATGTCTTTCACTTTTTATTGCATTTAATTATATCATTAATACAAAAGTCTGTGGTCATTTCAGTAAAGGTTAAATTATTGTATTAATAAAAAAATATTGAAGCCGCTGAAAATGTTCCGTCAATGAATGGATGACTATGCATTTGCTTGTAAAACGAAATTTGTAAATTTGAATGAGTACCTTTGCCCTTTGTTTGAAGCGAAGTCAATTCCTTGGCGGAAGTTCACCTCCAGCAGTGTCAACTATCAATCGCTAAAGGGGGTCTTGTTTTTCACTAATTTTAAGCTAAAATGCTTTTTAAATAAATATATTCTAATGCGTAGTTGGTAGTTGAATTGTTGGTGGTGAAACGTGAGAAATCAAAGTGTGTGCCATACGTATGAGTATTTCCGAAGGAACACGCAGTTCTCTGCGCGCGCGCCAGTCTGCCACTTTGAGTTGTCGCGTACTATGCTTTAAGCGCTTCGCCGTCGCGGCTTCAGTTCCTCGCTTGAGATTTGTCGAAGCCTCTCTGATGCCTTACTTGAAGTACTCACCGTAGATGTAATTAATATACTTGGTTTTCTTTTGTTTGTCGTACAGTAACCGCACTCTAATGGTCATTATGTTGCAGTTTGTACTACCACTAACATGTCACGTCCAGAACTGTCATGTAAGCTAAAGGTATAAATTTAATTTTTCTTTTTACATATAACCATGCCTACCTACCGTTACCGATAGCATGACCGACCCTCTACAGAGCTCGCGCAGGACTCGCCACGGCCGACGCTGACACATTTCGCAAATCCCACACAGCCTATTTAAAGCTTTTTATAGCGACCGTTGGTTTTTATGGGTACACTTTGGACGCTAAACTACCTATAGAACGCCCCCGCCCTGGTACCAGTTGTCTAGCATCATGCTTTAGCTTTTTTGTAAAATATAGTCACGCTTAAATAAGATTGGCTGCGCAATAATGATTATATTTCAAGCGTTCTGCATGCCATTTAGATATTATATATTCATACCTACTATGTGCCTAGTGCAGCGCTCTTTAACACCACTACGACGGCCGCGCGACCGTCCGCGCGACCGTCCGCGACGACCTACCGACCGCGCCACGTCCGTATGTGTACAGTCAACCTTCGCTTCCTACTGTCGAATACCACTAGTATTACTACTACAATATGAACGTGACACACTGTCAGCGCGCCCCTTGACCAAAGAATGCTTGGAAGGTACAATCATATTGTGCAACAAATCTTGTAAAGTTATTGTAATATTAAAGCAGCAACAAGATTTGATTTCGAGCAATTTCGCCTTCCGTGTGTCTTATTTTTGTTATTTCCGTTTTCCGTAGCGACTGAGAAACTACACACGCATTTGTCGGCAATGTCAATATAATATACCACTCACCCGTCCGAATACGCAGATCCGGTCACTACTCTGCTCTTTAATATTACACAAACTATTTCGGCATTTTTTTCAGACGGCTGTGCAATGAGGATTCTTTTCAGTGTCAGATGTATGAATGTCCATAAGTGATATAGAGTTAGAATTAACACTATTAACATGAGACAAGTTCATAAACCGTCAGATTTATCACGTACAACATTATACATACTCCTTGTGATTTGTTGCAAACAAAACTATCTATTTTTTGATTTTCTTTGTATCCGAAAGCATTCTTTTTTGACTGTTTATGAAGTAGAGAATCTAGTTATTGCGTGATTCGAACAATTATGCTGCATTATGAATACAATGGACTATTTGAATGCCGTAGCTCAGTTTTGCGAAAGAGGATTATTTTAGTCAAACGCATCTAAAGAACTTAATTATTTAAGTCCACCGTCAATATGGCGACGTAAAAATGCGTACTTAATATTTTTTAATGTTTAATGATGATCCGAGCCACAATGTTAAATATAAGAATCAATTACTATTTATACTGAGCAATTTTAATTTGGACGTAAATGATACTGCAGGCTAACTGTTTGATCACGACAGAGCGATGCCATGAACCAAGTCTTACAAATATCGTTTACATTTTTCAGTTACTGGACACCCTCCCGGTGTGCCAAGATTTTAATCGACAAGGATGTACGAGACCTACCTGCAGATTCGTTCATATTCGTGAAGGTATGGATCACTTCTTCGTACGAAACAATATATTTCGCCCCCTTGAACATTTTAATGTGTGAACCTCAATTTGAAATAACGATTAACTTAATGAAATATTAATTTGAATAGAATTTAAATTCCACAGTTTACTTGACCCGCATGGAAAATATATTCCAAACTCCTAGAGATTCCTTCTATGTGCATGTACACAACATATTTTACATGTAAATAGTCTGTATTTAATGGATTCATAGGTTTTTACCTATTAGTTTAGATTTTTAAATAAGTAGGTAGTTTTGTTATATTTAGTAAAATGTTATATTACGTAGTTATTTTGTTTTTAGACGTAATTAGTATTAGATGATGTTAGACACTTTGTTTGAATTTAAAAATATTTAATTAGTACATCTTTGGTTCACTGATTGTTGTCATTAGATTTTGTTGTCTGGTAAAAATTATTTAAAATAAAAAAGTTAGTCAGTGAAACATATTGAAATGATATTTATCATCATTGAAAATTAATTAGAAACAATTTTACTTTTCATTGTCATTTAAAAACAAGAGGCTTATAGACAACCAAGATTTTTCACACCCAGTAAATACGAAATTACCTACGAATATTTTGATCACTTAGTTGAAAACTTGTAAATTGTAACAATTAATATAAAAGGTCATAGAAGTGTCATACATTCTTGTCGCTCTGTTGTTGGCGGTGGAGAGAGCGCTGCGAGGTCGTGTAGTGAGCGCCGTGTTGCGTGTTGCAGGGTGCGGGCTGCAGGTGGTGGGGTGCCGCGTGGTGGTGTGCCGCGACGCCGCCGCCGGCACGTGTCGCCGCGCCGCCTGCCGCTACTACCACATCCCCGTGCAGCTGCCGCCCGCGCTGCGCCCCCCCTAACCTCGCCCCCGCCCTCTCGCCCCCGCCCCCTCGGCCCCCGCACCCCTCCCCACACCCCAGCACCCCCCAGCATCCACACCGGCCGCCTCCGGCGCGCTCGGTCCGGCAGGTTCGTCGGCTGGCCCTGCCGCGCCCGGCGGAGGCGGCGAGCGCCTAGCGCGCAGCTCCGGGCGCGGCGCGAGCGCGACGCTCGACGCGCTTCCGCCGCGAGCTCGCGCTCGGCCTTCGGGAAAGAGTGTGTACATAAGTAGCGGGATATGATTCTCGGGCACGGTCATGCGATTGTGATATGAATAGATTTCGACACGCCGGAGCCGTTTGAATGATTCGGCGAGATCTTACCGAGATCGTCGAGTAGTAGTTAGTGAGGTTTCAAATGTTTTATTACTATTGTATATTATTTTTTTAAGATACGATATGAGTTCCTGTAGAGATTGGCGCGCCGCGCCAGACTTTGTTGTATATACGAGGTGACGTTAGGCGACGCTCGGCGGCCGCTAGGAGGCCGCCGTCGATCTCGCGACACCCCACTCCTACTGTGAGCATTTTTGTGAGAATTATGTTACTTTTTTATTACGTTATAAAATTATGTTTTTATAGATGACAAGTTTTACACTAGATTAGGTTAAGAGGATCGATGATGAGACACCAATAGAGTAGCCGCTTCTCTCGTCCGGCGCGGCGGTCGGTCGCCGCATCCCTCACGTTAGATAGACGACACTCGTAGAGTGCTAGTGGACTAACATTTGGAACGGTGAACGTTGACGGACAATATTGAAAAGAAGAAAGCATACTTCCAAGCTATTTACCTAAATCGTAGGATAGAGTGTCGGCTTATATATTCCGGATAGAGTTTGCTAGATATCATTATTTTCCGATCGATTCCCGTCTATCGAAGCACAAAATAGCGACTGATGATCGAGTCCGATCGACCCTCAACATGTCCATCGAGAAATAGCTGCCCTGAATTGTTTTCGACATAAACAGTATTAACTTTGATCAAATTTATATCGTCGTATGTATGTAGAGGTGATATGCGGATAGAGAGACGCGGGAGCGGCCGCCGGCGCGCGGGCCCGGCGCCCGACCGCGCGCGCGGCGGCGCACGCTCCCGAGGCATGGGAGCCTAATGCCTAATATAATTATTCCTAGTCCATATCCTTTTTGTTGATCAGTCATGCGATTAATGTTAGAATAAAATATTAATAATTTGATTTATTCCTCCCATTTAGTGGATATTTTGATAATGATATATTAATAATGAAATATTTAAGATACATAATACATATTTGATTCTAAATCCTGATAAAGTGACACTACGTCGGTAATTTAGTCGGAGGGATACTTGTGCCGTGATTATATTTTTATGTATATATTATAAAATAATTCCTAGCGTCGGAATTAAAGAAGTGATTAATGTGTAAGTGCGTTATATTTATTGTCGTATATCGTAAGGGAATGCCATATCGATAAAAGATGACTGGCGGTGGAGTTAAACTCGTCGAGGTTAGTTTGGTTGGTTGTTATGTGGTCCGGGCGGCCGCCGAGGCGTCGCTCGGACGGTTCGCTTTTATCAATACGGCACTGTATGACTTCTAAATACATAAGTTGTATTTTTATTTTTTGTTGGAATTTATAATTTCATTGATTATTTGTTGCCTTTAATTTTTATATTCAAAATTTTATGATCTGACGCATTTATTGTAAGACAAATGAATTACTTTTATAATTAATTAGTGTGATAATAATAATTATTATGGTATCAGAATGCCGATGCCGTTATAAATATTGTACATCGAAAGTATCCTTCCTCTTTAGAAGGGACTCTTCAGGCCCGAGGTTTTTAGTGGATTTTATATTTTTCTTTTTGTTGTATTTTTAATGTTGCGTGTGTCTTACACATAATATATTTCATTTTTGTGATATTTTTAACTATAAAGTACTGTTATTATAAATCCAAATGGAAAAATGAAGACCTAATTAAATATTCAAGAATTTATTTGTAAATCACAAAAAAAAATGTAAAACTGTAAATATAATAACAAAAAAATGAACTGCAACAATAATTAACTATTGATTATAATTATTATATCTCTCATCAAGTACACTGTAAGTTCTTCAATACCTAACTAATGGTATGTTATTATGTAGTAGGTACATCTACTAAAGGTAAACCGGTCCAGTGAACAAAGTATTGATAATATTGTAAAACATTTTTTTATTCACGAGCAATTACAGAAAGTACATGACATTGTAATATTATTTGTGAAATTACTATGTGATGTGATCTTCGGATCAATTTTGAGTACAGTATAGATAATAAACAACTGAATATGTGACTTGCTTATTTATTTCTGACCCATACAACTACGTCCAACTATTGAGGTGCACTACAATTGTTTCACCAGCAGAGCTTGCATCAGTATAAGGTGCTCTCAACTCAACTCAACGGTGTCACTTGCGACTAACGTCTCTTATTTCTTTCTATCTAAAACGATATTATAGATCTGTATCTATATATTAAAGAACACAACTCGAAAATTTTTATTACTTTATAATAAAGTAGAATTAAAGTAATGATGTATGGTGAAAATAAAATAAATATCCGACTAAGGTATCCAAAGTTATAAGCGCTTAAATGTTGGAGTTGCGGTCTTCTGTCCTTTTCTTGTTAAATGAAATTTTTACTGAGCTACTTTGGCGTTACAAGTGATGACATCACAGCAGTGTACAGCTTTGTCTGTTTAATTTTTAGTCTCACTTTTTAAAATGTTTATGTTATTTGATAATTTTATTTGCTATGAAATCCAGTTTTAATAAAAAATGTAAAACACCAGTATTTTGATATCAGTCTTCTTACTTGTTATATAATCTATACCTAAAATATATAGAGACGAATTTGAAACGCATACTGTCGAGTGTCATTACAGAATGGCACTACTGATAAAAATCGTTAAAAAGTTTGACTGCTCTATTAGATTAGTCCGATACAATTCATGACCTAAGCGATTCAAATAATAATCCTCGGTTCAATCTATTTTCCAAAAAAATATCGAGCCAGCAAAGTTAAAAAAAGTTGTTTATTCCACCCATGAACTTCGGAAGGGACGTTATGACTTAATAACTAATGATCGTTGAAGAGTCAAAAATATCACCCTAAGCCCATTAAACCAAATATGAGGAGCGTGGTAAGTCTATGCCTTAAACCCCACCTATGTGGAGTGAGGTTTTGGCCCTATAGCGGAACATTTATGAAGAAAAATATTTATTTCATTAGTAAAAGTGGACGGAAAAGCAGATGGTCTACCGGTAGTGCTGAAACAATGATTTATTACAGTGTTTCTTCTCTATCCGTAAGTACCTTGTTAGAAATATATGTACATCGTTACAGGACATGGCTACTGATGTAACTGGAAATCACTTTACTTAATAATTATTAGGGATAATAACTATAATTGTTAGGTTAGCCTACCACTTAGTTGCGCTATAGTAATAGTAATAAGACTACCATAGATACTTGTGACAAGTATAACAGACAAAACCAAAGAAATATATTATGTAGAATATGTAGGTTTTTTTCTATTATTCATTAAAACTACAAGTTGGCTCGTGACTGTAATCACAACTGGATGGGAAGTGATGAGTTATCAAAGATGGAAGCGGACTATCTTGTTAGGAGTAAGATAAATCCACATGACATCGCACCGGAACGATACGTCTTTATAGAGTGGTTACTAGCCACGGCCGAAGCCTCGCACCAGTCAGACCTGAGGGGCAATTCTGTAAAAATGTTTATATAACTAGACTGCTCGAAACAAATTTCTTTCTTCAAAAGTCTTTAAGGAGAGATAGAGATAAATTCAAATTTCACAATGACAAGTAATAAAAATATACGAGGGGGCTGGGCCAATTTAGAAAATCTTAATTGGCCTAGCCGGGAATCGAATTCTTTTTTTATGAGAGAGCTAAGTATGTTCTGAGCAGTAAGATACCAATTAAATTATATACCTTTTACATACTGATATAGGCCTTACTCGGACGAGGAGTGAATCGAAGTGTCGCGTCTTGATTCGCTATAGCAAAGTCATCTCAATTTTCAAACTGTTAAGGTACAAAGTTATGTTAATCAAATAATACCAAGTCGGTACGACTAAAAAAAATATTAAAAAGTCGGTACGACTAACTGTCGCCCACTATTTTTTTTTACATTAATAGTGACGATAAAAATTCACAATGACTAAATAGTCATTGGAAATGGCTAGAGACGATTGTCGTCCAACGGTAAGTTTACTCTCACGAAATAAAGGAAATGCACCAGGTGGCAGGAAACAAACGCCGGAAGAGCTTCACTATTTTTCTGTTATGGTCTTACTTAGACCATCACACAGAAATAATGGTGATAACTTAATTTTAGTCAAATTGGTAATCCTGAGCGCAGTTAGTTACCTATTTTATCATTAACAGCCGATAGACCTCCACTGTTGGAGGCCTTCCAAACACCACGAGCCGTCCAGAGCAACGGTCATCTGTCCACCTAGTGGGGGACCGAATCAAGCTACCGGAATCCAAGATTATCGAATCCTCGCCTTCTCGTTGCACTTCAGACAAATCTATAATATCCCAGTGCAACTTGCTCAATACGTCTTCCAGCTCGATCATCTTTACGACGGTCTTCGAGAGGCATAGGTTAAATGTTACCAGGTCTAGTCGGAATTGGCAGCGGAATCTCTGTTGGCGATTCTTGACCCCCTTGCCATGCACCACTGTTACCATGAGCGATGCCAGAGACAAGAACAGCTGGGCAGGCGGGAACTACTTAGGGGCTGTTTTATTATGTGCTTATACATTTTTAATGGTCATCAGAGATGTGATTTATTTGAAATACTTCTATTTAAAATGCAAATACAAAATGCAAAATACCTATTTTGTATTTTGCATTTAAATACTTTTTAACAAAAACATTTTGTATTTTATTTGAAATACCTTTTGAGATGTATTTTGCATTTTTAAAATTCATTTCAAAATGCAAAATACTTTGCGATGAAGTTTAGCCAACATTACCAGTCAAACAAAATGAAATGAACAAATGACGCTTGTATTGCCGAATTTGGCCGATAGTGGATTTTTGTCGGCCGCGATTCACGCTAAAACACTGAATGTATTAAAATTAAACTTGGCACGTTTGTAGTTCATATTTTGAGGCATTGGATAGTTTTTGTCGCGAAAATTAAAGTAGTAGAGGTTGAAAGTTTCTATGGAAAGTCTTTAATTTTTGAAGTAATGTTAATGAAATACGAACTACTGAATAAATATGTTATTCAAGGATTTTTCAAAATTTCATCCCTATTAGGTTATATAGGGGTTGAAAGTAACTATGTAAAATTCCTTTTAAATGTTTTTAATTTAAATATTCAAATCAAATTATCTTTATAGAACTACTGATTATACTACACCAACAATCAATTTTTTGTCCATCTGTTTGTTCCGGCTAATCTCTGAAATAGCTGGAACTATTTAGACGAGTGTTTCGACACTTATATACTAATGTTATAAGTAACTTAGGGTAATCTTATTTTAGTAATGTTATAAGTGACGTAAGTAAAAGGTATTTTATTTTGAAAAAGCATTTTGAAAATACCTATTTTGCATTTTGCATTTGAAATACAAAACGCAAAAGTATTTGGTATTTTGCATTTGAAATAGTAAATCTAAAAAGTATTTTGCATTTTGTATTTAAATGCTTTTATGGAACCATTTTGTACATCTCTGATGGTCATTAGGGCATCTAAGCTGTCATTCAGATAGTGATATTCGCTATCGAAGTTCATTCTTAATACACAAAAAAGGCAAATAGCTTTAAGTAAATAATTAAATAACAAGAATACATTTTGGGTATGAGGTTTGAAAAAATAGATTTCAATATTTTGTATAGACGAGTAAATGAGCGAGATATAAAATCTTCATATCTAGTACTATGAATATTACGCAGCTCAAATTCTATGAGGAAAAAGCGATTGACTGCATATTACTTAGCATATTGTACCTATCATTGAACTGCTCTCAGCTCAAAATTCATTTATCTGTTTGTTCTAGCTTAATTGGACAACATGGATATGTATCTAAGTTTTTAAACTGCTGAACTTCTATGATTTTCGGCTGAAATATTATAAAGAAACCCACACAAAAATTTAAAGTGTTCAACCGACCGACTGACTGCACCACTGCACTAAAGTACGTAATCCGTACAAGAAATACTTTTACATAAGTAGGTAGGTAGTTACATATCTACTAGCTATCGCACATGACAGTTTTGACTTCACAAATTGGAATTTCATCAAAACGTTATAAAGTTTGTTTGGCTTGCGAGTCAGTCAAAAATAGACTGATGAGGACAAAAATCTTTTACCGTGCTCTTTCCCTCTGTATGGGCTTCAGCTTAGATATATGAGTTTCAGGGTGTTTGTGTCTCATATTCGTACACAGATGATTTTTTCATGTCTTATCTATAGAATACTAGGTCTATGCAATTTCAGATTTCTCGAATTTGACGTCCAAGTCAAACTTTGACAGTTGACATTGACAATATACGAAAAAGAGTCGAGCTGTGTGTGTTGTAATTTTTATGTTGATTAATGATTTCCAAATTGCATTATATATTATTCGCGAGCTATGCGTTAATTACAGCCGGTTTTCGCTAACAGCAAGACATGTGTTTTAAAGTGAAAATCATCTTCATTTTATATGACCCAAAAGACTGAAATTAAACATACAAGGATTGCAAACTTGTTACGGGTGAGCTATCGAACCTTATCGTAACAAAATGCAAACGTTCTACTATCTCCTTTAACGATTTTTTAAATTTTAGCATTGTTAAACATGTTTGCCAGTCTGAAGAGTAAAATAAAAGAAGAAACTGGTAGCGACATTAGCAAGCTAACAAGCAGTTGGCGTAGTGGAGCCTTTTTGGGGAGAATTACACTAAGGGAGGATTCAGTAAGTATGAAAAATTTCGCAACTTTGATGTCATAATTAGTCATTTAGTTCAATACATTCACATGCAGTTAACTACTTTAACAATATTACTTTTTTTTAATTGCAAGATTGTTAATTACTGAGATTGTATTCAAGCTCTAGCTTATATTGCTTATTTATTACAGTCTACAACTACAAGCCCCTCAAGTTCTGGTGGTCCGGGAGACACAACATCAGATGTAAGTGCATTATACTTAAGATATAATAATGTTTAATATAATATATATAATAATTAAAAAAATATCCTACAGTTGACGTTTTTATAAAACACAGTTGTGTTTAGATAAATCATTTATAATTATTTAATTGAACCTATGAAAGAATTGTATCTCATACAAGTTTTAGACTTTGGTTGTAAATTTTTAAAATACCACATATTTATACTTCACTAAAAATATATCTATTAAGATTCATTTACAGTAGTAACCCGTTAATTTGAACTCCCTCTTGTTTGGTGATCGCTGTAGTCCAGCTTTAAAATGGGCTAAAGAATCCAGCTTTAAAATGGGCTAAAAATAAACATAATATAAAAAAATGCGGAACTGACGGGATTCAAACCCACGTTCTCTCTGGTTGTCAAAATCCTACCATTTTCAAATTGCAGATTTTCAAATAGGAATCATTCCACAGTGTGGAAAACACTTCAATTATATGAATAAAAATAGGAACATGTCATCTTTAAATTGAAGAGCTCATTGTAATATGAGCGTTCAATAGTATTGTAATTTATAAAAAGTTCATACTAGATGGCATTACAGGCCTTATCTGGATATCAAAACATAGTATCAATTACAATTTCGACACCGATGTCAGTGGATACTGTAGCCTAGCCATTAAGGTGTTCAGAGGCCTGGACTGCCAAATACATGCAGGTTCAAATACTGTTGGTTCTGCAATTTTTTTAAGCTATTGTATAGCTTTTATCGCGGGCCTTGAGCGTGGAGACCGAATACAGAAATTCCGTAACAAAAAAACTTAACACCCCCTGAGTATCAAAAACATAATATCAAAAGCACAATTTCGGCAACAACGTCATCGGGGCACGTGGCTTAGCGGTAAGGCGCTCTAAGTTCCCGGATTGCCAGAGAGACACGGGTTTGAATCCCGTCGGTTCCGTAATTTTTTTTTTTTTTCAAGCGTGATATTTCAAAAACTAATTTTTTTTAAATTAATGACTTTTGGCAATATTACGCTTAAAAAAAATTAAAAACATAAGTTGATAAAAAATGCTATGCAATAGCTTTACCGTGGCAGTCCCTGAGTGCCACAAATCTTTTTTATTTATTTATTGATATTATGTTTATTTTCAAATAGAAATCATCCCAATACACTTCAATAAAAAAAATAATATGAAGATTATCTGGATGCCTTCATAATCCAAAAATAGGGTCTTGTTTTTCTTTTACGATTATTAAGGCACTACTGTAGTGTAGTTTTAAACCTTTCCAACAATCATATTATTAACTTTTTAGTCAAAACTTAAAAATGATTTTACACATGTACTTACACGTGATTAACTCACTAGACATATTGCACCATATGTCAAGTCACCAGGGCGAGGAACATTTATCATATCTGTCAATGATACTTGATACACCTTATACCTAATTTCTAATAATAGCCACAGTTAGCAAGTCTAAAGTGGCATTAAATAAGGTTTATTTTGAACGAAGAACTATGATAAAAACTAAACTATTGTTAAAGGCTATTCAACAACTCATTTTATATTTTCTCATTTACTCAAGGTTATTTTTTTAATATACTTTCTAGAAGTAGTAAGTTATTTAATTTTTTTTGGCTAACTCATTTATGATAATAGAATGTAGAGTGAAACATTACATTAACTAAATGACGGATGCATAAGAGTTACATAACACATTACATATTTCTTTCATAACTACCATATCCCAAACAAGAGGTTTTTTTTCCTCTGAGTTTATCTGCAATCAGTAAGATACTATAAGCAGATGTGATGATGTTGATGATAGTGTGTTGAGTGCATTCTCCAGTGAGAACATTCCCTCCGTTATAGGTATAAACTCTGACTATCTAGACCTACTGCCTAGGCAGTAGGTGAATTATTATACAGTAAACATTTAATCTGATCCTATGGTATTAGTCTGCATTAGAAGAGATACACATCTTTTTTCGAATCCCGTTTACTACAAGCAGCGATTTTTATTTGTGTGCTATTTATTGGACAACGCTTGAGTCATATAACCAATTGATAAGATGCGATTTTCGAGAAAATAGTTTTACTAGAGCCGCAGTTTGAGATAGACAACTTTTATTTTTTCTTTCTCTAGCGTAAACGCTATAAATGAACCATAAAATAATTGCTCAATACCACAATGACTACCTGACTTGATGGTTAGTCTGTCAGTCATAGTTGGCACATCTGTAATAAGTAGGTATTATTACTCTGGAATAAAATTAAAAAAAAATTATTTGCAGTCAATATCTCCACATCTACATGCATACTTGTCAGATCGCACATCTGGTGAGGTGGACCACGCTGCACTGCAGCAGCAATATGTTGATCAGCTGGAAACTAAACTAAAGGACAGGGATTTGTACTGGGAACAGAAAATAGAGGAGCTGAAATTATCTTTAGCGTCTGTACAAGGTAAAATTTTGTTGTAGTTTTTTAATTCCTGTTTGTTAAACAAGTGTTATTTATGTTAGGCCATACCTACACTTAGTCTCTCACCATTAAATGGCACTGTATTTACGCATGAGCTTTGGTTAAAAAATTAACTTTAATGAATTTTAAGTGTAGTTCAAGAGTAAAGCTTTTTCGTATTTATACAAATAAATAATATTAAAGTATCTGTTTGTAATTTCAAATTAGTAACTTCACTTATATTACGTATATGAAATTATAGGTATATGCAACAATCACATTCTACAAAAAAAAATTGGTTGTCTGTAAAGTCAGTTAAATGACGATAGTGTAACGTTTTGGAGTCTTCCCAGTTTCAAATTTAAGATGGATAACTGAGTACAGATGTGCGTGGTCGGGAAGACACCAAGGTTAACAGACCGAGGTCCCCGTATCTCTACGAGAACCCCAGCTTATGTCTGCGATCTGTAGGAAGGGGTTTAGATTAAATAAAATCACACCCCAAGGAGCGATGATTGGTTTATTTATAAACTAATTCCACAATTTATTTGTACATCACACAGTAACGTTTTGATCAATTTATTCTTACAATTAATCAATCAATTATTGGTACACGATATAACCAAACATTACCGTAATTAGTTATACTATTATATATACATAAGTCATTTATATTAGATTTTTATGACCTTCTATATTTAAGTCCATCTAGTTTATTATGAGAGCACACACCTATACTATCATTTTTGTGAGTACAAATAAAATAAATAAACAATAAGGAACGAATAACCTTAATTTATGCCACGGCTAAGGTCGGGGTCGTTGTAACCAACGCACACTCAATTTAAAAGGAACAGTGACAGATTCACTCACATGTTAATCATAAGAAAGAATGAAGAATAAGATGTGTACACTCTACTAATAAATTACAATACCTACGAAGCACACACTACACAAAAGGTATGTCAGGACCTTTAATTACACAATATTTATCCTATATACTAGCGCTTGGCACGAACCTCTTCACAGTTGGTTAAATAATAATATGAAAATTTAAATAAGCTATGACCTCCCTTTTAGAATATTTGGCCGCATGATATCTTCTTCACCCGGCCGGAAATAACCAAGGCACGTGTCTTGGCCTCCTGGTTGGACCTCCTACACCACGCGCGATGTAAATTCACCCGCTGATTGGCGAGATTAAACCCGATGGACTTCCGTTGAAGACGTAGGTGGTCTTCTCAACCCCAAAGTCCCACCCTTGGTCACGGAGAGTTCTTCATCTGGTATTTTCCGACACTATGTTCGTATTGGTTCCGTTGTTTGCACACTATATGGTGTGCGCCCAGTTAATCAGAATAATTAATTGATGATCCTTCAACGTGATCATATTTAAAAAAAACCCCTTTTTAAATATTTAAAGATTTAAAATCTTATCCCAGGAGGTTAAAACTGAAACAAACGAGAGTTTACGTTGTTAACCAATGCACTTGACAGATCTATCCGACCTAGCAGACATCCTAACCTCGAAACTAACGAAAGGTACTTACCATTTTCAACTTCTTAGACTCCTCACGCCAGACCCATCATTTGGCCACGCCGGCAGCAGCCACCAGCGCCTTCCCGAGCAGGAGAACTCGCACCAACCAAACGATTCGAAGAAAAAAGAAGGAATATCTCGGCGGGCCCCTTATATATTGCAAACCCAGTCCCGAGTGAATCATAGACTACTTTTCTCTCAACCTATCCGCAATCTGTGGTTGTCGGATCTTCGAGGTTATATCCTCCTAGGTCATAAACTTTTCTTTTAATTTAAATCATTATTTTATTAATTGTATATTTATATTTATTTTTCTACGCCTTTTAGTTCTATTTCTTATTAATATTTCGAACCTCATAATAAATATGACTTCCACTAGCGCCATCTATCCTAGGGCGAGGAACTAGTTCGTGACTTTACTTTTGCACCAAGGTCTCACAAGATGTCAGCACCTGTCTATCAAGCAAGTACATTTACCACGTTACAATACCCTCCTCCCCGGAAAAAAGGTCCAAACGTGGACCGCTCGCTGCCCTCAGCGACCATAAGAATATAGATAGCGACTTAACGACACAACTACTAAATATTAGAGTGTGACCAGCCATCTAACAAGCAATAGAAACTACCAAGCAATTACTACACAAAAAAAAACAAAATATTAGACAATAACCTAACCATCGCTCTCCTAATTTAGTGACTAAAAAAAACTAAGACTAACTTACCTAACTAACTATTTGAAAGTTGAAAATGTTTTAACCCCCCTTCTAGAATAAGTAAATTTTAATTAATTCTTATATATATCTGATAACTATTTTGCTACTTAAACTACAATAATTACATGGTGTGTTTATAGGACTGAGTCTCTATATTACATTTGGTTAATAGTAACCGTTCTATAAGACCTTGTGTCTGGGGAAAATATTCCTCCAAAATGATCAAAACACCAGGTTCTAACTTCCCTGTGCCTAGTACAGCACGAGAAAATAATTTAGGTTCCACGAGGAGAAAGAAAAAACTTCTTTACTGCGCTACTGTGGAAGATAATCAACACCATCTTATTTCTATGTAGCAAAATTTCACTAGGACTCTAAATGTACTGACTTCTCCTGTCTGTTTATTGTTATTTTTCCATCTCTAGTTCATACCTATATCCTCATATGTTCATCTCTGTCATTCTTCTCTCATTTAAACTTTAGTAACTTATACGTTATTAAGATTACTTTACCCTAACTTTCTTTTTATGTGTGCGATCACATTTTAGTGTTCCCACACTGACTATGGATAATTTGGAGCATCAGACTATTTTTTGAGATCCTTTATGTGCCAAGTACCAATTTTTGTACCATCTTTCCTTTCTAGTTCATATACTAGTGGAGACAGTACCCTAACTACTTTACATTTTTCAAATTTTGGCGCTAATTTTGCCATTTTGTATTTTGAAGCATCACTCTGAATATATGTAGCCTTCCAAACCCAATCCCCGACAGAAAATTTTGCTTTCCTACGCCTGAGATTGTAATATGTAGTATTTTTCGCGTGGGCTTCAAGCAATTTCACTCTTACTTTATCAAAGATCTCTTCCAGACATTCAAACTTCCCTGCATATTCTTCTCGTGGCATTCCAACCTTATATTCGCTTTGTGAATCTGTGTAGAAATTTCCATTTATCACAGGCTCACGACCATGGACTAAGAAAAATGGTGTAAATCCGGTTGATTCATTTACGGCACTATTTATTGCGAACTGAATTTTTCCTAAATTTACATCCCATGAGCGATGATCATCATTTACGTATGACGAGACTGCAGTCATAATAGTTTTGTTATATCGTTCTACGAGATTTATTTGTGGAGTGTACCTAGGTGTATATTGTAATCGGGGAATATTATACTTTTTTATTACCTTTTTAAACTCTGCCCCGATCATTTCACTACCATTGTCAAGGATTACCGTTTCTGGTGCACCATGAGTTAAGATAACTCCATTTTCAAAGTGTTTTGCCACTAATGCTGATGTAGCTCGACGTAAAGGAAATAATAGGGTGTATTTTGAGAAACAACATGTTATGACTAAAAGGTGAGTGTATCCCGATCTCGATCGTGGTAATCTACCAATTGTATCGATTGACACCATCTGAAAAGGGCGTTTACAGACCTTTGGTTTTCCCATTTCCCCTGGAATTTGTTGTGTAGAGTGTTTATAAGCTTTACACGTGTCACATGTATTTACAAAATTTAATATGTCTTTGTACATTCCTGGCCAATAATACCTGAGACTGACACGCCTATGTGTTTTAAATGTTCCTAAATGTGCTGCTGTTGGTTCGCAATGATTTTCCTCTATGATTTTTGATCTCATCCCTTTTGGAACAACCATCTTCCAATCAAATTCGCTTAATAGATTATATTTATTTTTACTTAATCTATATAAGACCCCTTCTTTAATCATAAAATTTGGATAATTTGTCGGATGAGATTTGCAATCATTCATGATTCTTTCATACCATTCGTCTTTCATTATGGATGTAGGTGAACTAGGAGCTGTGTTGATTACTTCTAATTTGATTAACCTCGATAAAGCATCAGGAACTACATTTTCTGAGCCCTTTCGGTGTTCAATCTCAAAGTTGAATTGAGATAGTCTACAACCCCATCTAGCTAACCTACCAGTTGGATTTTCTAGATTTAGAAACCATTTTAATGACGAATGGTCAGTAACTATCTTAAACTTTCTGCTACCTAAGTATGCCTGGAATTTCTCCACCGCAAAGATCACTGCCAAAGCCTCTCTCTCTGTAGCGCTATAATTTATCTCTGCCCTATTTAACGACCTGCTAACATAAGCGATAGGATGTTCAAGACCATCTACCTCCTGTGACAGCATTCCGCCAAGACCATATGATGACGCGTCGCAGTGAACAACAAATGGCCTCTCGAAGTCAGGCACTGCTAACACCGGAGCCGACACCAAAGCATTCTTGAGCACCGTGAAAGCTTCTTCAGCTTCGTCGCTCCACTGGAATTTCGGCGCGTTTTTTCCTTTGCTGGTGATCTTGTTCAATGGTGCTGCAATTGTTGAGAAATTTCGAATGAAACGTCGGTACCATGAACATGTGCCAAGAAACACCTTTACCTCTCTAGCCGTAGTTGGAGTAGGAAAATTTAATATAGCAGAGATCTTTTCAGGATCCGTGCGTAATCCAAATTCATCCACTATATATCCTAAGTATTTTATAGATTCTCTAAAAAATTTGCATTTTTCAAATGAAACTGTTAAGTTCGCTTCTTTCAATTTTCCTAGAACTCTGTTTAATAGCAATAAATGTGTTGAGAAGTCAGAAGAACATATCACTATATCATCAATGTAACAAAAGACATAACCGTTTTCGACATCACTACAGAAGTTTTGATTTATGAGCATGTCCATCAGTCTTTGTTGACGAGCTGGAGCATTACATAAACCAAATGGAACAACTTTGAATTTATATAGCCCCCTTCCCGGGACGGAGAAACTCGTTTTCTCTTGCGAGCTTTCTGATAGTGGTATCTGCCAAAATGAAGATGACAGATCTATTGTTGATAAAAATCTAGCCTCCTTTAAGCTATCAAGTATTTGAGGAATGTATGGTATTGCATACGAATCTCCCTTTGTTACCGAGTTTAACTTTCTACAGTCTAGACAAAACCTCCAATCCCCATTTGCCTTTTTCACTAAGATTGCTGGATTATTCCAAGGACTCTCGCTAGTGGTTATTACGTCCAATGCCAACATCCTATCCACCTCTGCTTGAAGCGCTAACTTTTTCTCTGGAGAAAGCGGGTATTGTTTTACTCTAATTGGTAATGCATCACCTGTATCAATATTGTGTTGCATTAGGGAAGTTCTACCTAAACCTTTCCTTTCAAACGAGATACTATGATACTTTTCTATAATGGCATTTGCTATTTCTTTTTGGTCTAGAGATAAGTTACTTAGTGTCTGAATTGAGTGCACTGTATTTACATTTAATGTCTCGCAAACGCTTACTGGTTGGCTTTTGTAGTCAATGTATTTAAATAACTCTGGAGCTACGTTAAATGCCTTCCAGAAGTCTACACCAAGGATTATATCCGAGACTACTGTTGGAATAACAACAAATTTAATTGTACGGGTTAAGTTATGTAATGTTACAGGTAAGTAAATGTATCCTATTGATTCAAGCTTAACCCCATTTGCTACTGTACACGAGATGTTGTGGTATCTTTCTAATTTAAAACCCATTTTTATGATGCTTTCGTGCGCATTGTTACCTAATATAGATATACAAGCTCCTGAATCTAGTAACCCATATACTTCAAAGTCTACTATGTTAATTTTTAAATATGGCCTAATATCATCTTTTTGTGGTTTAAATCGAACGGATGCTAAGGTACCGAAAGTATGAAATTTTTTATAATGATTAATTATTTCACCGTTCGAGCTTACTAGTTTTTTGAACTATAATTATTTTTTTTACAATTTGGACAGGATATTTTTGTATATCCCGGGGTTTTACATTTAAAACAGTATATATCTTGCTTTTTAAACTTTTGATTTTTATATGTCTTACAATGACAATAGGTCTGCGAGGGTCCTGGTTTTGATTTATCCTCAATATTAAACCGTTCCTTCCAAGGGGTATTATTTGACCTGGGTTTTACCTGACTATTCTCAACTTTATTTTTATGAGATTCTCCAAAATTTTTCCCTTCTCCTATATAAGATACTGTTCTTGCTTTAGTTTTATAAGAGAACTCAGGAGTTAGTATTAAATTTGACTTCCCTGGCTCTGAAAAGTATGTAGCTCTTTGATTTGCTGCTTCTAATTTCTTACAGGCCCCCTTTAACTGTAATATTGATGTAATAGGAGTCAATGCTAGTTGTTGCGAGTAATTTGGGCGTATGTTATGCATTAATATTTCTAATTTCTCTTCTTCAGACATTTTTGTTCTGAGTCGAGCAAATAAACATGCCATTATTGAAAAGTAAATATGTATGGGCTCATCTATCCCTTGGGTCCTAGCTCTAATTTCGCCTAATAATCTATAATCATAATCGATCGGATCAAACTCTTCCAAAACTAAACTTTTTAAATCAGACCAAGAGCATACCTGTTCCTTTATTCCTCTAAACCACAGCAAAGCTTGATCTGCGAACAATTGTGCTGCTGACCTGAACAGCCTAGCGTCAGAAACCCCATAGCAGCATTGTAGTTCCTCCACACGCTCTATGAAGGAGCGCGGGTCCGTGGAACCGTTGAACTTTATGTTCCACTTAGCGATGTTCCTTTCCCCGGAACACTCTAACGACGGAGACTCAGCTGAAGATGTGGATAAATCTGGAACAGTTATTGTCGGGATTTCAATACTAGCAATACATTTTTCTAACCTCCCTCTAAGCTCATTTATTTTGCTAATTTCCTTTGTTGATTCCCCTTGTAATCTATTTAATCTATGATACAAATGATACGCCAGGGCCTCGGCTCTGGTAAATAACCCTTTATCACCTGTCTTTCCCCATTTATCTAACACAGTGGATAGTTCATTTATTTTTTCATTTAATATAACAAGTTCAGTATCGCTATCACAATCTGTTTCTGTGATGGCGTCTGATGGACACTCAATCACAAGACTTCTCATTTGTTTTCTCAACTCATTTACAGTTGTACCCGGAATCTCAGAACGAATGGTCACTTCATAAATTAATTCATCCTTTCGCAAGGAGTGAAACTGGATTTCTCTACATTTAGACATTTTGTATGGAATGTGCTATGCATAAAATTCTCTAACTATTACACTATATTAGCTTATATTATGTTATATTCAATATACACTCTACGCTGAAATAAAAATTTGTTCAATTAAACAAGGTACATGTGAGCAGGTTTGTGCAAGCGACTTATTTTAAACCAAATAAACACCCTTTCTACATCCACAGATCTTTGGTTTTTAACCCAGGGCGCCACTGTAACGTTTTGGAGTCTTCCCAGTTTCAAATTTAAGATGGATAACTGAGTACAGATGTGCGTGGTCGGGAAGACACCAAGGTTAACAGACCGAGGTCCCCGTATCTCTACGAGAACCCCAGCTTATGTCTGCGATCTGTAGGAAGGGGTTTAGATTAAATAAAATCACACGCCAAGGAGCGATGATTGGTTTATTTATAAACTAATTCCACAATTTATTTGTACATCACACAGTAACGTTTTGATCAATTTATTCTTACAATTAATCAATCAATTATTGGTACACGATATAACCAAACATTACCGTAATTAGTTATACTATTATATATACATAAGTCATTTATATTAGATTTTTATGACCTTCTATATTTAAGTCCATCTAGTTTATTATGAGAGCACACACCTATACTATCATTTTTGTGAGTACAAATAAAATAAATAAACAATAAGGAACGAATAACCTTAATTTATGCCACGGCTAAGGTCGGGGTCGTTGTAACCAACGCACACTCAATTTAAAAGGAACAGTGACAGATTCACTCACATGTTAATCATAAGAAAGAATGAAGAATAAGATGTGTACACTCTACTAATAAATTACAATACCTACGAAGCACACACTACACAAAAGGTATGTCAGGACCTTTAATTACACAATATTTATCCTATATACTAGCGCTTGGCACGAACCTCTTCACAGTTGGTTAAATAATAATATTAAAATTTAAATAAGCTATGACCTCCCTTTTAGAATATTTGGCCGCATGATATCTTCTTCACCCGGCCGGAAATAACCAAGGCACGTGTCTTGGCCTCCTGGTTGGACCTCCTACACCACGCGCGATGTAAATTCACCCGCTGATTGGCGAGATTAAACCCGATGGACTTCCGTTGAAGACGTAGGTGGTCTTCTCAACCCCAAAGTCCCACCCTTGGTCACGGAGAGTTCTTCATCTGGTATTTTCCGACACTATGTTCGTATTGGTTCCGTTGTTTGCACACTATATGGTGTGCGCCCAGTTAATCAGAATAATTAATTGATGATCCTTCAACGTGATCATATTTAAAAAAAACCCCTTTTTAAATATTTAAAGATTTAAAATCTTATCCCAGGAGGTTAAAACTGAAACAAACGAGAGTTTACGTTGTTAACCAATGCACTTGACAGATCTATCCGACCTAGCAGACATCCTAACCTCGAAACTAACGAAAGGTACTTACCATTTTCAACTTCTTAGACTCCTCACGCCAGACCCATCATTTGGCCACGCCGGCAGCAGCCACCAGCGCCTTCCCGAGCAGGAGAACTCGCACCAACCAAACGATTCGAAGAAAAAAGAAGGAATATCTCGGCGGGCCCCTTATATATTGCAAACCCAGTCCCGAGTGAATCATAGACTACTTTTCTCTCAACCTATCCGCAATCTGTGGTTGTCGGATCTTCGAGGTTATATCCTCCTAGGTCATAAACTTTTCTTTTAATTTAAATCATTATTTTATTAATTGTATATTTATATTTATTTTTCTACGCCTTTTAGTTCTATTTCTTATTAATATTTCGAACCTCATAATAAATATGACTTCCACTAGCGCCATCTATCCTAGGGCGAGGAACTAGTTCGTGACTTTACTTTTGCACCAAGGTCTCACAAGATGTCAGCACCTGTCTATCAAGCAAGTACATTTACCACGTTACAATAGTTGAACGTGACAACGAAAATAAGATAATACTGATGGAATGGTAGCACTTAATTGGTTATTAAAATTTTTAATTTTAGTATATATTTATAAATATTTATTTAAATTAATAAAATAATTGATTTTGATTTTATAAATTTATATTTTAAATTTATAATAAATATATTCATTTTTAATTTAAAATTAATATATTTAATAATTATATTTAATAGACGGATGTCGAACACTGCTAAACGCAAAGGCCGATTGTGCTTCTTTGTCGCTCGTTCCGCGCTCTCGCTTGCACTTCAAGCATTACATGGAACGCCTCAAAGCGAGGTAACGCCGCATGAGTCATGTTTTTTCGTGCGTGCAGCCGGCTCTATCGATTTATAAGACGTTGTCACATCAAAAACGATCTTAAAAGAAATATGGTATAAGTGTAGACTTTCAGTTTCATTTATTATCAGCAAATTCACTATGGTTATTTAATTATGAAATACCAATTTATTGTAATATTTCATATAGTGTTGGTACCTATATAAACAAATATAATGTAATATACTTGCACGCCTATGAGGTAGCTTGTGTATAAGCCACACTGAAATATACCAATATCTATCTATTACTACATTCTGGCAATAAATGATTTTGAATATATTTACAGGTGAAGAAGCGCTCGCCGCCCAGGCAGTGGCGCGGACAGCGCAAGCGGAGGCGACGAAAGCGATCACTGCGCGAGACGCGGCCGACAAACAACTGAGCGAACTCCGAGCGAGGCTCGCGGCGGCGGAGCATGCGCAGGACAAACTTGATGCTCTTACCGTAAGTACATTATACATACGTACAAACATAACATCCCTCCTCATTCTCCTATAGGGGTAGGCAGAGACCACTTCCTTCCACTTGCCGCGGCTCTTGCATACTTCTTTAAAAGAAAATTTCTCTACTTTTAATGAGAGTGGAAGAAGCTATTAATCCTTTCATACAAGTTCGTCGGTTTAGGGTACTCTTGATTTTTTAATTCTTTGGAATATGTCTCCATCAAACCTTGCAGTTGCAACTCTTGCATACTTGCATCAATAGGGTAATAACTGATAATTTTGATATCAGTCAATGTCACAGTTCTTTAAGTTCTTTATTAAAAGTTGAAGTAATAATATAAAATTATGAAAAACACCCCTACTCCAAGCATCTTTAACTTTGCATATCTTTGTTGCATTTTAATTTTATTTTCACTGTCTGTCATTACTTTTATTGACCGGTCACAAAGGGTACCCTAAGTCTCGGGCTTTGATGCGCGTTTTTTTCACTGCCACACGATAGACCCCACACCCGCATGGTGAATCCATGGAATGCTAAAAAGTTTTGCTTGACTTTAGGAGGAGATAGAACAAAGTCGTCGCGAGTGGGCCCGCGAGCGTATCGAGCTGACTGCTGCGCTGGGTGCCGCAGACGCGCGCGCTCGCGACCTGGCTGACCAGCTGGAGTTACTCAAGGCTGCGCTGCCACCAGAGAACCCACATCATCATATGCACGATGACGGTATTGCATTCTTATATTTAATACTAGCGGACGCCTGCGATACTGTCCGCACAAAATTACGTTTCGTGATAGTTCTAGTTAATTCTAGTTCTCTTAAAAGTAGCCATGTCCTTTTCAGGCTCTAGACTAACTTTTTTTACCAAATTTCATTTAAATCAGTTTTGTACTATGGGCATGATTGAGTAACCAACAGACAAAGTTACTGTTAGTTACTAGCTGTACCCTTTAAAATGACTATTTGTTGTTGTTTTTGTCGCCCTTAAAAGTTTTAATCGTTGAACGTCTGATATACGCAATAGAATTTTCCGTCTCGTTTAGTTGTGATGATTTTGTATACTTACAACTGTCGTGCTAGCTGTTCCCATTGTCAGAACTACCTGACGTTACAGCAAAACACAAAGCGTGGGTGACATTTATTCGTGCTGTTATTTAAATTAACACATTCATTTAAATATACAAGTCACGACACTTAAAACTGCATTACAATCTCGCATAGTAGGAACGCGCCATAAATCTTTGATTCTACAGTTTAATGATTTAAACTAATGTAATGGTAACTAAAGTGAAGCATTATAGGTCTTGATACCCATAACCTTCAAGGCTACTAACAATAAGCCTTCAATAAACTCTTATTGATGAAAAATAGACATTATCACTCAAGGTACAGGCGTGACTGAAATGTATGTGAAAGCAAAAATTTGATTGATAATATAATTAAATGATTATAAATTTTTAATCTCAAGTATACATTTTAGAATATCTCATCATTCGTCATTTGTTTGCTTCGTTGTGGTCATA
The DNA here is from genome assembly GCA_034621355.1 of Mycalesis mineus. Taxonomy (NCBI): domain Eukaryota; kingdom Metazoa; phylum Arthropoda; class Insecta; order Lepidoptera; family Nymphalidae; genus Mycalesis; species Mycalesis mineus. Next base: position 12,227,758 of record CM067883.1, on the reverse strand, counting down.
AATAGGTCCTAAGAAGTGTATTTACGTTTTTATTTAAAATCTACCATAGACAAGAGAGAGGTGAAGCCGACGGGCTGCGCGGAGTTTGACCGTCTATGCCGCGAGAGGGCGGTGCTGTCGCGCCAGCTGCAGGAAGCCAAGATGGCGCTCGCAGATGTCAAAACGTCGTGGAGCGGGCAAATCGCGACCTTAGAAACACAGGTGACCTTGAATTTTATTTTGATTTAATTATATTTTTGTCGAGGACAATAAACCTACGACCGTATGTGTTGACATAACTAATTTTTATAATACACTTTAAATGTTATGAAATAGTATATGTATCTATTCTAAAACAATATGTTCATATTTAATATATACACGTTGAAATTGAATATTATTATTTAAAATATTCATCGTTCTGGTTTAATATAAGGCGTTTATATTACATATTGAAACAAATTTGTGTAATTATTTATTGAGGAAAAAATATGACAATGCGGTAAGTATTAGTATCAGAATAGTTTAGCTAACACATTGTACAGTTCTTAACTTTATGATCACGTTTGTAAATAAGGAAAAATATTCTATTAATGTACAAAATCTCTGAAATTAATATTTGTTTCCTATTGTTAAATTTGCATGTGCATGCCATATTTATTACACACTATATTATTCACACTATTTTATAAACAGTTATTGAAAATCTTAAGGGATATTAAAACATTTGGGATAAGAATAATATAATTACTTTAGAGTTTTAAAAAAATTACCTAATACCTAAAAATTTTAAAAATTTCCTTTCAATTACTTGTAAAGACTGTAATGAGTGGATACGACAAAGTGCTAATAGTATGAATGAAAACAATGGACGAGATGGAATTTTGGTGTTTAGTCCTTAGTCATGGAACCATTGACATATTAATACTATGGACTTCAGGTCAGCGCTAAAAAGTGTCCTAACCAAAAGAGGGCTAAAACGCGAAAAAGATTTCTTATCGCATTCAGTCTCATATTAGCTTACTGAGAGAATACACGTCAATAATGTTTTAGAACAACGATTGCATAGAGTTATTTTGTTGTTTAGTATTTGAATTTTTTAATTCCTTCATTTTTGAATTGAAAATAATCTTAATTAATAAACTTTTATTTTTTATGTCATGAATATTAATCAAAGAGGTTTTACCCTAACGGTAAAATGGAACCCTTCCGTTCGTCCATCCGTCGGTCCGCCCTTCACACTCGATTATTTTGATAACTTATGAATTATCTACATGAAATTTGGAACAGTTATTTAAAACAGTGATCTATTTAGTATTTATTTTAGTAAATATTTTTTTTACTACGCTATTGTAGTAAAAAAATATATTGGTTGGTACTAGATTTATCCCGGCATATAGAGGTCACTGATACATTTAAAGTTTGCTGTGAATATAATGTATAGTTTAAAGATTCAAAGCTACCTACTCCGCACCATTTATGTTGTTCTATTTTTACGAGAAGCTGGCATGTCAAAAAAGGCTGCCATGGCAACCATCAGTCAAAGCTGATTACTTATTGCAAATAATTAGACTGTTGCACTGTATAACAATAATATAAGACATGTATTATAATGTTTTTAAACTTTATACTTAACACTTGCTACAATAATATAATTCACAGCTAAAACTTCACTAGAACCATGAATTCACTTACAATGCAATAAATTATTTTACGATGTTTCTTAACATTAATATGTCGATAATTGTAATACTTTAAAAATCAGGGGCTAATTTATATCACTACTAATATTTTCAAGAATGAATAAATTAAACCAATAGGCAAGTGTAGTTTAATCGAAATAATCCAGGTTGCAAACATAGTATTTGTACAGACGTGTGTCAACAGGTGGCGCGAGTGTCGAGACAAGCTGGCGAAGAGGGAACTGAGAGACGGAGAATTGAGGCGGAGAAAAAAGATTTGCAGGAGAAATTGACTAGTATGGCAAACGAGCTAGAAAAAACAAAGCAGAACCTTGCCAACAGTGAAGCTAAGGTTTGTGTCTTTTCTTTTTCTCTTTCAACGTCACATTTGCTCATTTATTTAACTCATACATACTTAGTTAAAATTGAAATGACTTGTATGTCTAAGATGTCAATACACTTTTAATTGGGTAGATGACTGATATAAAATACTGGTCTTTTAAAACATGAATTCTTAATAAATAAAACAATAAATAAAAAATGTTATTGCTTAAAATACTTTACTATGGCGTGACGTCATAACTAAGTAACTAGTACAAATTACCATTTCGCAAGAAAGGGACTGAAGACCCATACTCCAAAATTAAAGTGTGTAAAGTGTTATTACTTTGTATATATTTTATTTTTATTTTACTATATGTCATTATAAAGTAATGAAAATTTTCCAGTCATCTACCCTATTAAATATTATTTCACTACACATTTGGTTTTTATTTATTTTATTACGATAAAAAATATTGTTATCAAACTCTCTTCTTGCTCTATGCTTCTTCTCTATACATGCACAAATGTACAGGACCGGTTTATTTCTTTACTATTGTATCCTTTCTCTACTAATCTATTTTATACCTGTGGATTCAATTGTGCATTGAAAGTGCACTCCATAAAATTTGATTACTTATTCAACTTTTTATTTATTTATTGTTATTTGATTAATTTAAATAGTTCTTAGTAAATCCAGTTTAAAAAGAGCATATAAAACACTAGTTTTTTCTACTCTGCGCAAATTTATTCGTCTAATAGCAGCAAAATCGGTAATATAGGTCTCTCTTTCCCCAAACTCACCGAAAGAGAGATTTATGGCGACCATATGTATTTTTATCTACCCGATACATCTCTTCGTACGCATATCAGGCCTACTGGTATAAAGTGTTTGTCTGGTCCGCCTGTAGGTGGCCCGGCTGAGCGCGGAGGTGCAGGCGCAGGCGCGCGAGCTCAAAGCCTTCCGCGCCTCCGAGGAGCGCTCCACCGTGAGTGCCAGCGTCTACAGCATTTAGTTAGCCCGCACACTAGTTTACTTTGTGTTCACGTTATTTTGACTCTGCGCAACTCTAATAAATTTGTCCGATAAAAAAATATTATTGAAACAAAAAATCCAACTGCTTAAAAGTTATGACATAAAAAGAGAAAAACAAGTATCTAAAAAATTCTAAATACTTTTTGGTGCTGCATGCCGGAACAAACGTTAAGGTAGATCTTATTTTGCCCGCAGGTAGAAAAGTATTGTTTCTGGTCTTTTTTCACGACCTTTCATTTGATATTGCTAAGATAAGAAAAAAAACATATACATCACCCTTTGTTTAATTTGCAGCCGCCATTTTGACGAATGCAACGATACCTCATTCGTCAAAATCCGTCCAGCCGTTTAGGCTGTAGGGCGTGTCAAAGAAATGGACATACATACATACACTCGAAAAATATTACCCTCCTTCGGACGTACTTAGGCAAAAAGCCGAAATACTGCATACAAAAATATAGGACGCGTGTAGGCCTAAGGTGCGCGTGAAGAAATATCGTGTAGAGAAAAAGACATAACATCGCCCAATAACAGCGAAGTTTCACAAGAACGTAAAGAAAAAGAAAGCGATATTTTTGTCTTTGCTGCTATTGAGCGACGATATGTCTTTTTCTCCTCAAGAGATCAATCTTTGTGCGCATCATAGACCTGGTATAAAAAATTAAAAATATAGGCATATCTGTTTTTTTGTGTAATAAAAAGTACTTTTCTTCCGAATACAAGTAGTGGTAGTTCGAGAAATTAACACTTTCTTCTCGTAATGAGCTAGCTCTCTCTCAGCTTCAGTTTTTCTCACTTCCATTTACTACGCTTCTTTCTAGTCATTCTGGCCTGTACCTATGAATATAGTTATATCAAAACTTGTTTAGTAATTTGAGCTCGATTGGTTTCCTTTGGTTTGGACGACTAAGCTTGCTTATAATATTTTTTTCATTGTTCATGCACTTATACTTACACACATAGAAAAATATTTTTCGATGTACTTAATTGATTTTTTGTGCACTTATAAAAATATTTACTAGAATTGACACAATTGAAATTAGCAGGAACAACGCCATACAAATTTATTAGAGTTGCTATGAGTGTATTATTTAATTCATGTCGGTGAGTACTTATTATAAAGCAGTAATAAATGTTTATTAATTCGTTAGTTTTATATAATTTTATATGTAAGATCTTTAAGTTGATTTGCCTATTTTTCTATTAAACATTTTTAATATTTTTAAGACTTCGTGCAATGTGGTAGCTAATAGCAGCCATTTTAATTTTGTCAAAAATGTTTTATATTTTTTAGTTGTATGAGTTATCGAAAATGACTATTAAATAGTATAGTTTTTAATCGGACATACATAAAGAACAACAAACATACATAAAATTTAATATGAAATTCTTTGAAACACAACTTTTTTATGTTTGGTAAACTTAGAGCAGGGATTTGATTAATTTATTTAATGGGTCTGTGATTTTAATAATTACTAAAATTATTTAATAATTTTATATATATCACATATGTGATATTGGTATATGAATGGTTTCGTTCTTTTGTATTTAACTATGTTCAATTTATTTTAATCTTAATAGATTAAAGCTTAAGGGGTTAAACACAAGCCTGAATCGAAATTTAAGATCATAGCTCATTACAGCCGCCCGGCACCCGATCCGCACCGCTTCACATCTTACAGCTTGACGAGGCAAAGCGCCACGGAGTTGAAATAGTGGACATAAATTCAATATCCATACAGTTCCATATATAACTCGGTCAGCTTCCTCCTCGAAATGGACAATTACAGTGTTACATGTCTGGGGTAGAACCTATGCAAAGTAATTGTGATACCTTTTAATAATAAAAAGAAATCATTGTCTTATATTAATTATTTTAAAATTTCATTTTTCAATCTAAGTAGAATTCTTTTTGCTGGCCGTACTTAATAGAACTGTAACTCGAGGTGAGTTGACCGACTAGTAAAAAATACTAACGATATGGAACGATACCGAAACCCAAAAGGCTGTAAGTTTAGGTCCAAGTCTCACACGAGACCTTAACAGTGAAATAACTGTCGGATGTGGTGGTTCTAATGAGCTATAACCCTCAATCTCTTGTCTTTTACACCGTTTTCATACGTTTCATACGTTTGACTAGCACAGGCTTATCGCTTTAACGGAGACGAAAGGAACAGTAGTTTCGCCCCAAAAAATTAAAACAAATATTTTGGTAGATTAGTCGACCGTATCAAGTGCACCTACCTAAAAAGAGCGAAGTGAATTTCCTTATTCCACCATAATGTGAAGATATTTGTGTTATGGGATATTGTATCAAAACTTTATCATTCCAAGTTACACAGGCTTCAAATAAAAAAATAATAGTGGTAGCTCGTAGTAGGTAGTAAAAAATTATAGTCGTGAATTTTATTTTTTTTATCTATACCTATTGTTGTTTTTGATTTTTCTATAATAATGGTTCCTATATTTGTGTTAAAAATAAAATGTTTGTTAGAAAAAATTTATCCGTAGTACAAAAAATAGTAAGTAAATCTCGTATTATATTTAGTGTGTGTATGTATGTTAGGTTGCTGTTACAACTTAAAGAAGATGGCACTTATTGTATCTCTAGTTTTTTATTTTTGTTCTCACGAGTATGAACTTAGCTTACTGCTTCTTGACACTATTACTTTATAGTTACTTTCGCGATAACATTATTTAGCTGTCTTATCGAAAGTGATATCTTGTACTAGATATTTTATGAAAAATCACATGACAGTATTTGTGTGTCACCGACAAGTGGCACATTGTGGTAACAACATTTTCCATGTGATAAATACACTGTACATTCCATGTAAGTTTTTTATACCCTAATTTTAATGTATAAGCAATATAGATAAATATTATAAATCATGTCAGCTATAGATAAGCGATAATTCAATATATATGTTAGAATTGGTATAGATTTTATTTTCGTTATGAAAACACCATATTTTATTGACAAATAAAGAGCGTTTTATTTTTATTGTTTATTTTTTATTTTAACCTTCACTGGCATGGCGTTGGCATTTACTCACAGTTCGACAATTATTTCTCCATAAAATAATTCTAAAACAGCATAAGTCAGTAGAACAAGCTATGATACGTATACTAAACGATAAACGTCCCAGTAAAAGAGTTTTCAATTTATCTCGATTCCACACATCTTTCTCTCAAAAATTCTTCCCATTTCTTCTTATATATAATAAAGCAAATTCAGTTCTATCTATTCATTCACAATCTTCACTCCAATGTAAAAAAACAGTCCAGTCCTGGCTCAAACAGATGGACTACAATACTACTGAGAATTTGCTGTCAATACAAAAATAATATTACCATTATATTATGTTTATTAATGTACCTGTATATATATATATATATATATATATACACATACACATGCACACACACACAAACTCACACACTTGCATGCATTACTAGTTCATATGTTTATATATTTCTATAGTGGCTGTATATACGTGACATGACCGTAATTCTATTCTTATTAGGGAAGAGCGCAGGTACCTATATCACAAGAATTATCTTAGTTTAGGTACCTACGACTCCTCCAATAGTGAATTTTGCTGTATTTTTATGTTTCGTAAAAACTTATTGTGAATAAATGATTTGTGTTTGCTCACCAGTTCTAATGCTTATAGATCATAGTTAAGCAGTATTTATATTGCTTCGCATTCGAAGTTAGTAAAATTGCTTTAAGATTAATACGCGCTTTCACTAATTAAAACTTGGTATAAACGACCGTTACATCTCGAAATTTATTTTAGCTTTGGCATTGCGAAGTATTTAGTTCCGAGGCATTAATTTATTTACTCAAGTGTGCAAAAGTATACTAACAGCTACAAAATATTTAATTTAATGAATTCATATTACTTTGCACACGTAGAAGTCGAGCAATCCTTTCTTAATATAAAATATAGAGAGTGATTAGGACGCTATTTTTATTAGTATTAAACGTTTATTCAGATTCTAAGTGAGCGCGCAAAGTATTCAGGCGTTCTGAGTTGTGAGTTCTGCGTCCTAGGTCGTGGGTTCGATTCCCACAACTGGAAAATGTTTGTGTGATGAGCATGGACTTTTTCCAGTGTCTGGGTGTTTATCTATTTATTATAAGTATTTATGTATAATATATATAAAAATATTCATCAGTTATCATAGTACCCATAACACAAGCTACCTAAGCTTACTTTTGGGCTATATAGCGCTGTGTGTAATTGTCCTATAATATTTATTTATTTCCATGACGCAAAACTTAGTACGCCTGAATGCTTTATCTGTGCCTTATACACTGGATAACCGTTTAGTACTAATAAAAATAGCGTTTCAGGCGGTCAATCCGCGCGGCCTGCTGTCTGCGTGGTGCTATGAAGTTACATTAAAAAGAACTCGGAACGTGGAACTTTTATATGTGCGTGCAGCTTTAAAGGTTGAAATTCAAGTCTCTTATTAAATTATTGAGTGTTCAAGACTGAAAATAATTTGTGTCTTCAGTGATTTGATATTGTTACCATTTGTCGCTCAGGAGATGACTGCGGAATTTGAGAAACGTATCGAGGCGCTCGTCGAAGAGAACAGGGAGTTGTCCGAGGCGTTGGAAAATGAACGGACACTTGTGAAAATACTTCGAGAGAAGGTGGACAAATCGAACCGGCTGTATGACGAGCAGAAGGCGGAGGTCAACCAGCTCAACTCGGTGATGACTGACATGCAACACGACTATGTTGATATACAGAGGAAGATGGACAAGTATGTTTTATTTTTTACCAGCTGTTGTTTAACTTGCAACGGATGTTTGTTGTATTATGTAGTATATTTCTAGTACTTAAGAGTAGAACCTCTTTGAAGTGTTACCTCTGATCTTTAATGCCCATTATTTGATTAAGCTAAAATTTTGCATGCATGTTTCATATGGATATGTATATAATTATATGCTTCTATCAAACTTATATTAAATTCATTTATTTTCTTATATTGATTTTGCATTAAATTTTAATTGAGTGCATGTTAGATAAATCATCATCATTATCAGCCTATAATCGGCCCACTACAGGGCCAGGCCTTCCCTCCTTATAGGAGAGGGGATATGGAGCGTAGACCCACCACGCTGCTCCAATGCGAGTTGGCGGGTTAGATTAAATATTCGTATCTAAATATGATACTCGTAGCTCAAAGTATGAAAGATGTTTTGTATACGATGTAGTTAAATAATAATAATAATAAATTCTTTATTGTCAGATAAAAATCCACATACATACATCCACAGTTACATAAAATATAATAAAATAAAATATTTAAGTAAAACTATATTAAGGTAGTACATACCTGTTTCATCATTATCAGCCTATTAACGACCCACTACAGGGCCAGGCCTCCTTCAAGGAGAGGGAATATGAAGCGTATACCCACCACGCTGCTCCAATGCGGGTTGGCGGGCTTAGGGTGATAATGTTTAATTTTATTAACGATCACTATCAGATGTTAATAAATGAAGCAATATCACCCTAAGCCTGCCAAACCGCATTGGAACAGTGTGGTGGGTTTTCGCTCCATATCCCTATCCTATAAAGAGAGAGGCCTAACCCTGTAGTGGGCCGTTAATAGGCTGATAATGAGGAAATTTTCTGAAAAAAAAGACTGTTCGTCATCTTTATATTAATGTAACTGTGTACTGTCGTAGGGAGAAGCGTGAGAAGGACGAGGCGCTGCTGCGGAACGCGCACATGTCGCAGAACATTGAGATGAGTCAGTGCAACGTGCGCTACTTGGAGACTGAAATCATTGAACTCAAACAAAAGATCGCCGACCTAGAGACGGTTATCGCGCAACACAAAGAGGTAATTTAGCTTTAGTCGTAGGGAGAAGCGTGAGAAGGACGAGGCGCTGCTGCGGAACGCGCACATGTCGCAGAACATTGAGATGAGTCAGTGCAACGTGCGCTACTTGGAGACTGAAATCATTGAACTCAAACAAAAGATCGCCGACCTAGAGACGGTTATCGCGCAACACAAAGAGGTAATTTAGCTTTAGTCGTAGGGAGAAGCGTGAGAAGGACGAGGCGCTGCTGCGGAACGCGCACATGTCGCAGAACATTGAGATGAGTCAGTGCAACGTGCGCTACTTGGAGACTGAAATCATTGAACTCAAACAAAAGATCGCCGACCTAGAGACGGTTATCGCGCAACACAAAGAGGTAATTTAGCTTTAGTCGTAGGGAGAAGCGTGAGAAGGACGAGGCGCTGCTGCGGAACGCGCACATGTCGCAGAACATTGAGATGAGTCAGTGCAACGTGCGCTACTTGGAGACTGAAATCATTGAACTCAAACAAAAGATCGCCGACCTAGAGACGGTTATCGCGCAACACAAAGAGGTAATTTAGCTTTAGTCGTAGGGAGAAGCGTGAGAAGGACGAGGCGCTGCTGCGGAACGCGCACATGTCGCAGAACATTGAGATGAGTCAGTGCAACGTGCGCTACTTGGAGACTGAAATCATTGAACTCAAACAAAAGATCGCCGACCTAGAGACGGTTATCGCGCAACACAAAGAGGTAATTTAGCTTTAGTCGTAGGGAGAAGCGTGAGAAGGACGAGGCGCTGCTGCGGAACGCGCACATGTCGCAGAACATTGAGATGAGTCAGTGCAACGTGCGCTACTTGGAGACTGAAATCATTGAACTCAAACAAAAGATCGCCGACCTAGAGACGGTTATCGCGCAACACAAAGAGGTAATTTAGCTTTAGTCGTAGGGAGAAGCGTGAGAAGGACGAGGCGCTGCTGCGGAACGCGCACATGTCGCAGAACATTGAGATGAGTCAGTGCAACGTGCGCTACTTGGAGACTGAAATCATTGAACTCAAACAAAAGATCGCCGACCTAGAGACGGTTATCGCGCAACACAAAGAGGTAATTTAGCTTTAGTCGTAGGGAGAAGCGTGAGAAGGACGAGGCGCTGCTGCGGAACGCGCACATGTCGCAGAACATTGAGATGAGTCAGTGCAACGTGCGCTACTTGGAGACTGAAATCATTGAACTCAAACAAAAGATCGCCGACCTAGAGACGGTTATCGCGCAACACAAAGAGGTAATTTAGCTTTAGTCGTAGGGAGAAGCGTGAGAAGGACGAGGCGCTGCTGCGGAACGCGCACATGTCGCAGAACATTGAGATGAGTCAGTGCAACGTGCGCTACTTGGAGACTGAAATCATTGAACTCAAACAAAAGATCGCCGACCTAGAGACGGTTATCGCGCAACACAAAGAGGTAATTTAGCTTTAGTCGTAGGGAGAAGCGTGAGAAGGACGAGGCGCTGCTGCGGAACGCGCACATGTCGCAGAACATTGAGATGAGTCAGTGCAACGTGCGCTACTTGGAGACTGAAATCATTGAACTCAAACAAAAGATCGCCGACCTAGAGACGGTTATCGCGCAACACAAAGAGGTAATTTAGCTTTAGTCGTAGGGAGAAGCGTGAGAAGGACGAGGCGCTGCTGCGGAACGCGCACATGTCGCAGAACATTGAGATGAGTCAGTGCAACGTGCGCTACTTGGAGACTGAAATCATTGAACTCAAACAAAAGATCGCCGACCTAGAGACGGTTATCGCGCAACACAAAGAGGTAATTTAGCTTTAGTCGTAGGGAGAAGCGTGAGAAGGACGAGGCGCTGCTGCGGAACGCGCACATGTCGCAGAACATTGAGATGAGTCAGTGCAACGTGCGCTACTTGGAGACTGAAATCATTGAACTCAAACAAAAGATCGCCGACCTAGAGACGGTTATCGCGCAACACAAAGAGGTAATTTAGCTTTAGTCGTAGGGAGAAGCGTGAGAAGGACGAGGCGCTGCTGCGGAACGCGCACATGTCGCAGAACATTGAGATGAGTCAGTGCAACGTGCGCTACTTGGAGACTGAAATCATTGAACTCAAACAAAAGATCGCCGACCTAGAGACGGTTATCGCGCAACACAAAGAGGTAATTTAGCTTTAGTCGTAGGGAGAAGCGTGAGAAGGACGAGGCGCTGCTGCGGAACGCGCACATGTCGCAGAACATTGAGATGAGTCAGTGCAACGTGCGCTACTTGGAGACTGAAATCATTGAACTCAAACAAAAGATCGCCGACCTAGAGACGGTTATCGCGCAACACAAAGAGGTAATTTAGCTTTAGTCGTAGGGAGAAGCGTGAGAAGGACGAGGCGCTGCTGCGGAACGCGCACATGTCGCAGAACATTGAGATGAGTCAGTGCAACGTGCGCTACTTGGAGACTGAAATCATTGAACTCAAACAAAAGATCGCCGACCTAGAGACGGTTATCGCGCAACACAAAGAGGTAATTTAGCTTTAGTCGTAGGGAGAAGCGTGAGAAGGACGAGGCGCTGCTGCGGAACGCGCACATGTCGCAGAACATTGAGATGAGTCAGTGCAACGTGCGCTACTTGGAGACTGAAATCATTGAACTCAAACAAAAGATCGCCGACCTAGAGACGGTTATCGCGCAACACAAAGAGGTAATTTAGCTTTAGTCGTAGGGAGAAGCGTGAGAAGGACGAGGCGCTGCTGCGGAACGCGCACATGTCGCAGAACATTGAGATGAGTCAGTGCAACGTGCGCTACTTGGAGACTGAAATCATTGAACTCAAACAAAAGATCGCCGACCTAGAGACGGTTATCGCGCAACACAAAGAGGTAATTTAGCTTTAGTCGTAGGGAGAAGCGTGAGAAGGACGAGGCGCTGCTGCGGAACGCGCACATGTCGCAGAACATTGAGATGAGTCAGTGCAACATGCGCTACTTGGAGACTGAAATCATTGAACTCAAACAAAAGATCGCCGACCTAGAGACGGTTATCGCGCAACACAAAGAGGTAATTTAGCTTTAGTCGTAGGGAGAAGCGTGAGAAGGACGAGGCGCTGCTGCGGAACGCGCACATGTCGCAGAACATTGAGATGAGTCAGTGCAACGTGCGCTACTTGGAGACTGAAATCATTGAACTCAAACAAAAGATCGCCGACCTAGAGACGGTTATCGCGCAACACAAAGAGGTAATTTAGCTTTATTTTTATTTAGACTTGACTCCAGTCTTCCTTGAATTTGACGATGAAAAGCTAGCACGCTTGGAAGTATGAAACAATCTGTACAAGAAAATCCTTTTAGGGAATAAGTATTAGTAAACAGACACAGAGTAAATTATTTTTTCTATTCTGTTTTCAAGTCGTTTGATCCCGATTTTTCTAATTTTATTTAATTTAAGTAGGTATAGATAATGTTAACTGCACTAATGCGGTGCTTTTTTATATAAATTATTTTATATGTAATAGACACTATAAAGACGATCTATCTAACAGAGAATAACATGAGATAAAAAACATTTTTAACTAATATTCAAAATAACGACTTCAATATAAAAGTACGAATATTTAATTTCAGAACCAAGCCGAATGTATGATAATTAAGGAGAACGAGGCAGCTAGAACGAAAGAAATCGAGCAGTTGCAGAGGCGCATCGAATCGTTCGCCGAGACGGAGAGCGCGCTCAGGAAAGCCACGCAAGACTTAGAAAATGAAATCTGTGATAAAAATAAGGTGCTTGTCCTTGATTTGCTTGTTGTAGCAACATAGGGTAATATTTATTCATTTATTTGCATTCCAATTTATACATATGTCAAATTTGTATTATACTATATTTGTACTATAAGTAGTATGTCAAATTGGAACCCCGTTTGGGGCACAACAAATGGCTTAGGAGGGAGACATTAGACGAACGAGGCCACTTACATTATATTCTACTATTTAATTGTCAAAAAATGTAACATTACATTATAAAGGAGATTTTCCAAAATTGTATGGAGCACAGACTCACTTTCTGTACATGAGTTGAAAAAAACTAAATGTATCAATAATCTAGTTTTGATTAGCCAAATCTCTGAATTCACTTTTATTTAGGCGAAATATTATTTATTCTCTCCAAAACAATGCAACACTTTACCTATAATCATGGCGGATCTTAAATAGGTTATATTATCTATGGTAGACATTTTCTAGGTGGCGGATTGATGGTGTTTTGACTTTTGCTGTCAGTGTTTATTGACGTATGGTTACTGGTTAGGTATAGGTACCTAACGGATTACTGAATAATCAGATTAAAATATTGAGTTTTGTTCTTATTATAGCTAAGATGTCTATGTCTGTTATAGCCCGGAACACGGAAGAAAAGACTTGTCAAAAATGACAATTTTTAAGTTTGACAAATAAATGTCACCGCATCTTTATCACCTACAGACTAATATTTGAAAGACGCCATCTTTTAATACCTCAAAAACTAGGAATTTCATTTTTAACCAACGTTTTATTTAGTTCGTTTCGTTCACCTATTTTATTTTTGATAAAATCTTTGTATTTTTAATGGTATGTGGTACAAGAGTGAAGCGGAAATGGGCCATCTCCTTTATATGGTGGATTCATAAGACGGAGGGGAAACCCCACCGGGAATCGAACCCAGGACGGGTTCGATTCCCGGTGGGGCAGATTGGGATTTTTCTTAATTTGTCTTGGTCTGGCTGGTGGGAGGCTTTTGCCGTGGCTAGTTACCACTCTACCGACAAAGACGTACCGCCAAGCGATTTAGCGTTCCGGTACGATGTCGTGTAGAAACCGATAGGGGTGTGGATTTTCGTCCCACTCCTAACAAGTTAGCCCTCTTCCATCTTAGACTGCATCATCACTTAACATCAGGTGAGATACCAGTCAAGGGCCGACTTGTAGTCGATAAAAAAAAAATATTGTATATAACGACCGAGTGGCGCAGTGAGTAGTGACCTTGCTTCTGCGGCCTAGACTGTGGGTTCGATTCCCACGTCTAGAATAATGTTTGTGTGATGACCATGGATATTTTCCAGTGTCTGGGTGTATATCTATATATTATAAGTATTTATGTATAATAAATATAATAATATTCATCAGTTATCATAGTACCCATAACAAGCTACCTGAGCTTACTTTGGAGCTATATAGCGGTGTGTGTATTATGTGATTAATTAATTAATTTATTATAGAAATTTATATGGTGAATTTTATACTATGAACGTGAAAGCGTCCATTGTACCAGGAAGCTATAACTTGCCGTTGAATAAGATAGATGAAATATCATTTTCAGAAAATAAAAACATTAGACAATCGGATATCAGACATGAAGAAAACCTTACAGAGGGAACTACAGAGCAGCAAGTCGGACCTCAGCTCTGCAGAAGAACAAGACATTAGCAGGCGGTAAGTGTTTATACTCGAAACATTAGACAATCGGATATCAGACATGAAGAAAACCTTACAGAGGGAACTACAGAGCAGCAAGTCTGACCTCAGCTATGCAGAGGACCAAGACATTAGCAGGCGGTAAGTGTTTATACTCGAAACATTAGACAATCGGATATCAGACATGAAGAAAACCTTACAGAGGGAACTACAGAGCAGCAAGTCGGACCTCAGCTCTGCAGAAGAACAAGACATTAGCAGGCGGTAAGTGTTTATACTCGAAACATTAGACAATCGGATATCAGACATGAAGAAAACCTTACAGAGGGAACTACAGAGCAGCAAGTCTGACCTCAGCTATGCAGAGGACCAAGACATTAGCAGGCGGTAAGTGTTTATACTCGAAACATTAGACAATCGGATATCAGACATGAAGAAAACCTTACAGAGGGAACTACAGAGCAGCAAGTCTGACCTCAGCTATGCAGAGGACCAAGACATTAGCAGGCGGTAAGTGTTTATACTCGAAACATTAGACAATCGGATATCAGACATGAAGAAAACCTTACAGAGGGAACTACAGAGCAGCAAGTCGGACCTCAGCTCTGCAGAAGAACAAGACATTAGCAGGCGGTAAGTGTTTATACTCGAAACATTAGACAATCGGATATCAGACATGAAGAAAACCTTACAGAGGGAACTACAGAGCAGCAAGTCGGACCTCAGCTCTGCAGAAGAACAAGACATTAGCAGGCGGTAAGTGTTTATACTCGAAACATTAGACAATCGGATATCAGACATGAAGAAAACCTTACAGAGGGAACTACAGAGCAGCAAGTCGGACCTCAGCTCTGCAGAAGAACAAGACATTAGCAGGCGGTAAGTGTTTATACTCGAAACATTAGACAATCGGATATCAGACATGAAGAAAACCTTACAGAGGGAACTACAGAGCAGCAAGTCGGACCTCAGCTCTGCAGAAGAACAAGTGTTATGTACTGTGTAGCTATGGACTAAAATGATAATTTGCTGGTATTTTCGTGAACTGTTTTTATTGGATGTATATAGAAACAATGTTAATTCCGCGAGTCCAGTCCAGTGAATGCATCTGTCCGCTCGCTAGTGGCCGGCCGCCGGCGCCGTCGCCCCCGCGACCCGCGCCCCGCAGACCGGTTCATTGTACGAGCATTGTGCTCGAACATCCTGCCCGCCCAAGCTGCCGAAGATCAAAGAGGCAGTGGGCAGATGTTGTTGTAAGCCCGAGTGATGACGCCTCTCTTGGTCTTGATCTCCGCGATTCGGGAAACACCATCTCTGCCCGGGTGCACCTTGACGATTCTTCCTAGCAACCATAGAAGTGGTGGCTGGCCCTTTTCCTTTACGAGGACCAAGCTGCCCAGCTGCAACTCCGAACTTGCTGACTGCCAACGGGTCCGCTGCTGAAGCAGAGAAACGTATTCGAGGGAAAAGCGGTCCCAAAAGTGTTGTTTGAGTTTCTCAATCCTCTGCCAGCGGTCCAAGGTGCTAAGCCTAGCATCACTGACAGGAGGACGAGGAACTGATAAGAGTGGTCGCCCAATGAGGAAATGAGCTGGAGTTAGGCAAGATAGGTCGGAAGGGTCGGAAGATAGAGGGGTAAGGGGTCTTGAATTGAGGATGGCTTCGATTTGAGCTAGACATGTTGCCATCTCCTCGTAAGTTAAATGTGTTAAATTTAAAATGCGCTTTAAGTGGTATTTGACGGACTTTACCGCACTCTCCCACAGTCCACCCATGTGGGGAGTATATGGGGGAATTGTTTTAAACTCAATACCTCTATTACTCAAATCCGCTTTAATATCCTCTGAGTAATTTTCGAAAAACCTGGCCACATCATTGCTGGCCCCAAGAAACGTTGTTGAATTATCTGTCGTGACAGTCGAGGGCTTCCCGTGCCGACTAATGAATCTAAGAAATGCTGCGAGGAAGGCCTCTTTAGTCAAATCTGTGACGAGCTCCAAGTGCACCGCTTTGATGCTAAAACAAACAAAGACGCTAATATAAGCTTTTGACAATTTCGCGCCCCTGCCCTTACGGTCCGCAATTAAAATAGGGCCGCCATAGTCCACGGCACAATGTAAATAGGGATACTCTAGTTGCGTTCTATCTTTGGGTAGGTCACCCATAATTGGTTGTAGTGTTTTAGATTTGAACCTAAAGCAACGTACGCAACTATGCACGACGCGTCTAGCAAGGTTCCTCCCCCCCAGTGGCCAATATTTTTGTCTTATATGAGACAAAAGAAGCTGAGGTCCGGCATGCATGAGTTTTAAGTGTTCTTTTTGAAAAATGATTTGTGTCAAATTATGTTTGCTACATAATAAAATAGGGTGCTTGACATCAAACGTATAACAAGAGTTACTTAAACGACCACCAACTCTTATTACATTATTTGAGTCCATGAAAGGGGTTAATGATTTCAATCTATTGTTTTTTGGAAGAGGCTTGTTTGCCTTTAATAATATATATTCATCAGCAAACATAATTTGTTGGACAAATTGTAATATGTAATTTTCAGAATTTTGTAACTCTATTGTAGATAAAGATTTTGTAAATTTATTAGTAGGGTTTTTACAATTGTATATAAATCTCTGTATGTATGCAAACGATCTTATTAAATGTGTGTAATTCGAATGTTTTTGCGTGAGTTCATGTATAAAATTTGTGTTGTTATTTTGTGTTTTTGTAGTGTGTAAAACAATTTCTGATTCTGAATGTGTTTGTATATTTGATGTATATGCTTGTGTGTTTGGTAACACAGGAAATTGTATGTTTCTAGACTTTAAAAAATCTGGCCCACACCACCATAGTTGGCATAAGCTAATGGTGTTCGCCACAACTCCACGAGATACTAAATCAGCAGGATTCTCTTTTGACGGAACGTAGCTCCATCTGTGACCCGCAGTGCTGTCTTGAATCTCACCCACACGAGTTCGTACGAAGGTTTTTAATTGATTTGATTGAGTTTTAAGCCATGCCAACACGATTGTGGAATCAGTCCAAAAATAAGAATTATGTACCTTAAGTGTTAGTGATGAAATCACTTTAGCATGAAGCCTGGTGGCGAGAACCGCACCACAAAGCTCCAGTCTAGGGATAGTGGTTGGTTTCAAAGGCGCCACTTTATTTCTAGAAGCTAAAAGGCGAATATGTACCGTGCCATTTGTATCGACCGTTCTGATGTAGACACACGTTCCGTACGCGCGTTCTGATGCGTCTGAAAAGGTATGCAATTCTAACAGAGTTATGTTGTCATTAGAAACCCAACGGGGAATACGAAGTGACTTAAGAAAATTAAGAGAATCTATGAAATTTAAAAAAGTCTTCTGTGTTTCTTTTGACACTTCATCATCCCAACCGCATTTATCAATCCAAAGTTTCTGCATGAACATTTTAGCTTGAACAGTACAAGGTCCTAAAAGGCCAAGGGGGTCAAATATTTGACTTATTAATGATAAAATTTTTCGTTTAGTGATTTTTTTTATTTTAGTGTCTAAAGTTATAGTAAATAATAAATTATCTAAATCACAATCCCATTGAAGCCCAAGCGTTTTACAAGGTAATGTTTCATCTAGATTTAAGGTTTTGTTCGTAGTAATATTATGTTCAAGCGAAATGTCTTTAACTAATGATTTTAATACTTCAGAACTGTTTGATTGCCATTTACGTAGCTTAAATTGCGCTGACAGTAAGGTTTTATTAACATTTTTGCAAAGTTCAATGACTGATTCTATAGAATTTCCACCGCTAAGAAAATCATCTACATAGAAATCCCTAGCAATAGCTGTTTTTGCAATAGGATCCGAACATTGTTCTGCCAGTGAAACCAAGCATTTAGTGGCTAAGTACGGTGCAGATGCTGTACCGTAAGTAACCGTATTTAACGTAAATGATCTAATATGTTCACTTGGATCAAATCTAAATAAAATTTGTTGAAGTGAACGTTGTGAAGGCTCGACTAAAATGGCTCTGTACATCTTCTCTATGTCTCCCGAAACAACGTATTTGTGTTGACGAAAGCGTAACAATATAGACAGAAGGTCGTCTTGGACAACAGGACCTACCATTTGAATATCATTAAAGGTCTTACCCTTATATGCCGCCGAAGCATTAAAAACTACGCGAAGTTTCGTCGTTGTTGAGCTTTCTCGAATTATAGGAAAATGTGGAATGTAGTATCGGTTTTGTGAATTATGTTCAGTAAATTTTGACGATTCACTCATGTGGTTTAAATTCCTATATTCTGTCATAAAATCTAAATATCTCTTTTTTAAAAGAGGATCGCGTTGAAATCTACGTTCAAGCGCTAGTAAACGATTTTTTGCCGAGTAATAGTTATCGCCGAGAACATCGGGCGACTCTTTTAAAGGTATAGTAACTATAAATTTACCATCTCTGTCGCGTCGAGTATTCTCTGCGAAACTCTTCTCACAAGCCTGTTCTTCTAGTGTTAAGTTATATTTAGACGAAACCGATTCTAATTCCCAAAATCGTGTCAGCAAGGCATCATCGCGCTGAGTAAAGAAGCAAGACGAATGATGTGCTTTGTTTAATTTTGATTGTGTGTGCGCCTTGATTGAGCCTGAAACAAGCCAACCAAGCTTTGTTCTTTGCAATCTTGGACATTGCTCGCCGAGATGGATGAAATCTGGACACATTACGTCCCAAAAGATATCAGCTCCAATTAAAATGTCAATGGCTGACGATATGTAGAATGACGGGTCAGCTAACTGAATATGGGACGGAATGTTTAACGACTCTATATTAACGTTGCAAGATGGCAATGTGTTGGTTATTTGATCCAATATATGACAATCTAGACTAACCTTGTAATCCCCCGAATGTGACTGGATGGGTAAGATGCAAGCCTCTGCACTGTAGGACAATTGACTATTTATACCGGTAACAGTGGAGCTTACGGTGCGTCGTATCAAACCCAGCTTCTCACAGAGGTCCCGTGTGACATAGTGCGCAGTGGCGCCATTGTCTAGAAGAGCGCGAGCGGTGTGTAATTTTCCGTCTGCGCCTACCACGTTCACCAACGCTGTGGAAAGCAATGTAAGAGGTTTGTTAGCGACAATAGATGAAGATAAAGCGACAGTAGTTTGCTGTTCAGTATCTTTATGAAGCAGGCTGCTGTGCTTAAGATTGCAATATTTGCAATGCGTTAAGCGGCAAAATTTTTCTTTATGGCCAGGGCGTAAGCAGTTTTTGCAGACAGAAAAATTTTTAATTTTTTCCAAGCGTGAATCTATATCTAACTGTCTAAATTCAGCACAACTAAATAAGAAATGGTTTTGCTTACACATTGGGCATACCATGATATTTTTATTTTCAATATTTTTAGTTTTATTATAATTTGTGTGTTTTGACTGTATAATATGTGTGTTGTGTGTAAAGTGATTTGACTGTGATGTTGACTGTCGCTGCGTGTCATCCAACTGTATCGTGTCTAACAAGTCAGCTCGATTAGTTAGAAACGTTAAAAATTGTTTTAATGTAGGAGAAGTGTTTATTGAATTACGGTGTTCCTCCCAATGACGATATGTAACACTGTCTAATTTCCTACTCATCAAATGTATTACCAAGGTGTCCCAATGATCAGTGGGTTGACCCAAAGTATTTAATGCACATAAATTTCTATTAATTGTATCTACTAAATTTCTTAATATTTTACCAGATTCTCGTTGAATTTGTGTGAAATTAATTAATGCGTTTACATGAATGTTAACTAGAAGGCGTTCGTTGTCGTACCTATTGGAAAGCAACTGCCAAGCCAAGTCATAATTTTTGGCAGTGAATTCGAGATTTTGTATCACAGTTAAGGCACTACCTTTTAAAGCAGCTCTTAAATAATGAAATTTATTGATGTTGCCAATGGTTGAACAATTGTGAATTAAAGACAGGTACGTATCTCTAAACTCCAGCCAAGTATCCATTTTTTCGCCGTTAAAAGAGGGGAGGGAGATTTTGGGTAAACGTACGAAATCTCGCAAACCCCCATCTCTGCTTACACTCCCTTCACTCGACTCGGACACCGAAAGCCTTCGTTGGAGTTGACGTCTGCTCTTGTTCATGATGGTTCTGGCCGATGCTACCAATGAAAAATATTTTTGTTCGAATTCCTCCCGTTCAATGACTAATTGACTGGGATCTTCTGTCAAAATTTCTAGCTCGGTCTGAAATTTGTCAAATTCCACATGTAAATTATCCAATTTATTTAAGCGGCAATCGAGTTCATTAACTTGAATTTCAGTCAAATGATCACCATCAATACCGCTCAAATAATTTTGGAAAATCGTTAATTTTCCTTTCACACTTCCGCGAAGTTTTATAAGGTCTTTTATTTTTGTATCACTCATTTTTTAACAATTGTAAAAGTGTGACAAAAATAAATTAAAAAAAATCTTGTATTAAAGCGGCTACTACTACTACTACTACCTACTATTTATTACTACTACTACTATTTATAAATAATTAATTCAACGATACAATTGTTAATTCACAAAATCTAAACACATCAGCTAAATAATAGGTATAATTTTGAAAGAAGTAGGTGTATAAAAAAGCTAGAAACTTAGCTACAAAGCTAGAATCTTATAAAATATGTAATTATGTAATGATGTACTTCTAATATTTACAATTTGAAATAAGTGCAGATGATGATGTATGGTAAGAGTAAGTGCTATGAATTATCAGAGTTTTAGTGTATAAATAAGCATGAAGAAAAGAAAAAAAAATTATAAATAACGTTCTATAGGAAAATAAAATAATAATCTACAGTATAAATATGCAACTAAAAGAAACCTACAAGAAATCCACGCGTAAAAAGCAGTGCGTAATAATTAAATCTTGTTATAGTGTAATAGTCATTCATAGTTTGCAATGCAATTGTGAATTGACAGTAAGCGAGCCGCGCGCGCTGCGTGGCTAGCGATAAGGAACCGGTTTTCGGACCAAGCGGCCGAGCGGTCGAAGTGGAACAATGAATGACTACTTTAAAAGAGGATCGCGATGTCTGATCAAAAAGAAGGCAAGGAAGACGGAAAAAGAAGAAGGAAATGGAACGAACTCACTCAGTATCGTGTCCCTTGTCCTTTGTTTCCGCGGTGCTCTCCTTTGAATTCTTGTGTAAAATATTCATCCACAATCCACGAAGTATTGAAGGGCGAAGGACCAAAGTGTTATGTACTGTGTAGCTATGGACTAAAATGATAATTTGCTGGTATTTTCGTGAACTGTTTTTATTGGATGTATATAGAAACAATGTTAATTCCGCGAGTCCAGTCCAGTGAATGCATCTGTCCGCTCGCTAGTGGCCGGCCGCCGGCGCCGTCGCCCCCGCGACCCGCGCCCCGCAGACCGGTTCATTGTACGAGCATTGTGCTCGAACAACAAGACATTAGCAGGCGGTAAGTGTTTATACTCGAAACATTAGACAATCGGATATCAGACATGAAGAAAACCTTACAGAGGGAACTACAGAGCAGCAAGTCTGACCTCAGCTATGCAGAGGACCAAGACATTAGCAGGCGGTAAGTGTTTATACTCGAAACATTAGACAATCGGATATCAGACATGAAGAAAACCTTACAGAGGGAACTACAGAGCAGCAAGTCGGACCTCAGCTCTGCAGAAGAACAAGACATTAGCAGGCGGTAAGTGTTTATACTCGAAATATTACTTGTATGGAATTCTCACGTATGCCACTTTTTGTCATTTCTGATGTCATTTTGTCTCATCAAATCTAATAAAAAGTCAATGTTATGTGAAAATTGATTTTATCTATATTTATAAATTGTAAATCTTATTTTATTATCAATTAAAGCAAAATTTAAATACTGCATACTTTTACAGTTGGTATTAATGTTTGAGAATTTTTTGAATGAATGATTAATGGAAAATGTTAAATTAAACCTAGCTTAATCGATTAACCCCTGGGGGCCTGACAGTTGACAACTGCTGTCAGTGTCAGTTACGGGCGTAGTGCCCTCCCGCTCGCGCGCTGTTTTCTATTTCGGTCTGATACGTTACTCTACAAAAAATTAATAAATAATCTTCTTTTAAGCCATATTTTGCCATTCTGTAAAATGTAATGACTTGATTGATATATTTCCTAACTTTTATCTATCAAAATGTTGATATAATCAAAACTTTATATATTTGTTTTACGGGTACAACATTTTGGAACTATGTTGTGCGTTGGATTACGAAAAATAAATGAAAATACAAACAAAGTCTAAAGAACTGGTGTCTATGCTATCTATTTATTGTAAACAACATAACAAAAACAATTGGTATGTTTACCATAAAAACACTTGAAAGACGACTCCACCCGACACTTCGAAATATAAAAACAGCTAGGGATGTGTTCTTTTACTTTTGGTAATTTTATCGACAGTTATCCTTTTTGTAAGGTATTATTATATAATGTAAATAAAAATAAAATTATTCTCATTTTTTTTAATTTTTACTTTTAACTACCTAAAGTATTTTCGAAATATTAGTGCACAACTCATTTCTCTTGTTATTTAATTTTACATTTTTTTAATACACCGTCATGACGGAGTAGGTCTTTGTCGGCGCTAATCTCAGCCTCATCGTCATAAATGAGGATGAGGATATCGGCCGACGGGTTTTTGTCCTCTCGCCAGTTTTCTGCCATACTGTAAAATAAATAAATGAAAAGTTATTGTCATCATGTGAGCACACGGATCTTTTGATTTTTTTTTTGTTAAAAAAACTCTAAACATAAATTTTCAAGTAGCTTGTATTTGCTTTTTATAATTAATTTTTACAAAATACAAATATAAATTGAACCAAATTTATCGACATCTTTTACACACGGCGATGTATCGATACATCATTATGTCCTACTTTACAAACAAAGGGATTCTTATTGGTTACCGGTAAACCGTCCTTAGCGCTTCATAAATAAAGACCAAAATAGCTCGTTTTACCAATACCAAACGAAACTGTTTTGTTTGGTATTGTCAAGACAAAACGGTCACTTCGAACTCAAGAAACGTCAAATTTTAGTTGCACAATAATAAATAATTTTCTAATATTTTACAATAATATGTTATTAAATACTTATGTACTCTACTTCAAAGTAAATTTTATACATTTTTAGTAATATTCAGTATCATTCACATGCATAAATCGCCCATAATATGAGAAGATACGTATCGGATTTTATCACGATTTATTCAAAATTTTCGATGTATTTCTTAAAACAAATTACGTTAAAGCAATCACTGTATGCAAAATAATTAGTTTTGTAATAAAAATTGTACTTACATTCAATAAATTTGCACAAATCACGAAAAATCACTTGTCATTTCGCATTCGATCAACTGTCCAATAAGATTAAAAATAAACACAGAATAATACCAATTTCAATATCAATGTCTTGGAAATTTATCACAGAATTTGAAACAATTCTTTTTTTAAAACTAAAACTTATTTATAGCGTCTAAAAAAATCAAACCTTCGTTGAGGCCCACGGCTACCCGGGTAGCGACAGAGCTATAATGACAGCTGTCATTATTTGCCTGAGAGCACGAGGGGTATCCTAAGGGCTCGGAGACTTTAATCGCCCTCAAATTCCCTACATACAAAATTTCATAGAAATAGTTGGAGCTAATTTCAAAATTCAGATTATATATATTTTTAGAAACATCATCAGAAGGGTTTAAAAGGCACGAGCAGGAAAACCACATTAATCAAAATATCAACATATTTTAATTACAAACATTCTTAAATCAATTCAAAATGAAACAATCTTTACTTAAACACTAATCTAATTCATTTTATAATATTATTGAGGCAGCATATCTGCCTATGCTAGAACTGGAATTGATAAACCGTCCCTTTTAATGATTCTCGTCTAATCGTCGTAGACTCTAGCTGTTTGAAGCGCAGTATTCAATGTTGCTAGCAATATATTATATATATTTAGGTAATTCAGAATTGGTAAAAAATCATAAATCTCACAAGTTTTAATAATTTTTGTCCGGACTTTTTCTTTGTTTCTTTCACATTTCAATGACACAGTTCGCGCGTCCATTTGACAGTTTATGTCATTGTCAAAATAGTCAAACACATACTGACATTGAGGTTTCGTATTACTCAGAGTAAATAAAGCAAATTTGGTTAGACAAATTCCTTATTCGGCCGTTCCTGACAAAGGGGTCGTCCCGACCCTGACATCACGTGGACCGGGACCAGCGTTACCAGTCTCTAACGGCTGAATCTGGAAATGCACCTCTCATACAAGCCTGCCTGACAGCCTCTACATACAGGCCTGTAGAGCTCGAAATATGACACTTGCACAGAGGGAGTTCAATGCACATTGTCATAATCACCGTCATCTTTCACCTCACTGAGGTAGCATACGAGCAGTCAGATGCGCCTCCAAAAGAACGCTCGATGCATCGCTTCAGGAGCGCGCGCGGTATGCGCCATCACAGGCGTGCAGTATGCGCCGTCGTAGGAGCGCAGTATGTGCCTTCACAGGCCCGTAGCATGTACCTTCACAGGCACGCAGCACGCGCAGCATGTTCAATCGTTGAGGCTTGAAGTTGAGCGTACTCACCGCAGGTTGGGCGGACTACCCGCATGGTGGGCGGACTGACCGCATGATGGGCGGACTGACCGCATGATGGGCGGACTGACCGCATGATGGGCGGACTGACCGCATGATGGGCGGACTGACCGCATGATGGGCGGACTGACCGCATGATGGGCGGACTGACCGCATGATGGGCGGACTGACCGCATGTTGGGCGGACTGACCGCATGATGGGCGGACTGACCGCATGATGGGCGGACTGACCGCATGATGGGCGGACTGACCGCATGATGGGCGGACTGACCGCATGATGGGCGGACTGACCGCATGATGGGCGGACTGACCGCATGATGGGCGGACTGACCGCATGTTGGGCGGACTGACCGCATGATGGGCGGACTAACCGCATGATGGGCGGACTAACCGCATGATGGGCGGACTAACCGCATGATGGGCGGACTGACCGCATGATGGGCGGACTGACCGCATGTTGGGCGGACTAACCGCATGATGGGCGGACTAACCGCATAATGGGCGGACTAACCGCATGTTGGGCGGACAAACCGCATGATGGGCGGACTGACCGCATGTTGGGCGGACTAAACGAGGGATAACCGGACTAAGACCGTAGGCAAATTCGGACTAACCGCAGGTAGGTCGGACTGACCGAAGAATAAGCGAAAGAACCGCAGGTAGATCGGACTGACCGAAGAATAAACGGACTAAAACCTTAGTTAGATCAGACTAACCGAAGGATAACCAGACTACAACCGTAGGTAGATCGGACTAACCGCAGGTAAATCGGACTGACCGAAGAATAAGCGAAACAACCGCAGGTAGATCGGACTGACCGAAGAATAAACGGACTAAAACCTTAGGTAGATCAGACTAACCGAAGGATAAACAGACTACAACCGTAGGTAGATCGGACTAACCGCAGGTAGATCGGACTGACCGAAGAATAAGCGAAACAACCGCAGGTAGATCGAATTGACCAAAGAATGAACGAACTAAAACCGTAGGTAGATCGGGCTAAAACTGTAGGCAGATTGCAGCTGGTAGTCAGTGCTTCTCAGCACTTCGCAGGAAACAGCTCGCAGTACGCATTTTTTTTTTTGAACACACCACGGCGAGCACTTCTCCTGAAACTAGCAGCGTTAACAGCACACGCAAACAATAGTTGACGCAGTATCAAGAGGCGGCATCTTGTCATTATGAAAACAGTACCAAAGTACAGTACACCGATACATGTTATGCTTAGATGCAGCAGTGTGTCGGAGCAACAAGCAACCTACATTGGTTCCTCAGCGACACTCCATGAAGCGATAGGCGACCTGGGCGGCCTCCTAAGCTTCTGGAACGAGCTCGGCTGCTTGGAATAAACCAGAGGGGACCAACACCGGAGGAATCACCCACAACGGCCAACATCGTGGCCAAGTGCGGGAAGAAAGAAGAAGAAGGTGGTACTTAGAACATGAATCTACTACTAGTAGTGTGTAGCGGAGACCATAACACTGTGTAAATACTTTTCCACTAATTGTTTTTACCAAAACTGCATTTAGTTAAACTTAACCACAAGCGATGTAAATTAGTATCGGCAAAAGTCCCAATCATCGCTCGGTCTATTCTGACCTCAACTTACAAATCTTTTTAATTTTATGTCACCACTGTTATTAATTTTGCATATGTTTATTATTAACATTTTATTTTCCATTTAATAAGAAACCTGGGTAGATAACACTGCATCCAACAGATAACAAGTACCTCTAGCAACAGTCTAACAGATATATGCACGGGTGCCAGGAAACACACACCAGTGAAGCAGTATTGTTCAGAACTTCAACTAAGTGAACTTTTTGTAATTTTTATAATGTGAATGATGCCGCTACACTACATGTGTGTCCTCCTCAACATATTTCAATCACACAAATTGCATTCACAAATTGCATTAGTAATTAACTTTTAAAATTGTTATCACCTTCAAGCCGGTGAGACCTTGTCACTTGGTACAAGTACACAACTATAACACACTGAATACTGCAAACATTGATTGACATAACAAATTTACATGCACATACATAAATGTAAATTGTTACTAGATTTCAATTATTACACATTGCATTAATTATTAATTTTAGAAATGATATAACTCACAGACAAGTGAGATCTGGTCACTTGGTGTAAACACAAAACTTTTTGTAACACACTGGATACATAGCAGCCAGTCAGTCAGAGAAATTAAGTTAAATAAAATATTTGTAAGTGTTTAACATTAAACTGTTCTTTCAATCTTTAACAATTATTTTTATTTAATTTTTTTTTTACTATCACTAACTATTTGACAACCCTCGGACGCAAACACACATGATAGCAAGTGATCATGCAATACAATGAAAGCGGGGTAACTTATTATTGGACTAGGATGAACACACAGTACACAGAACACCCCATTTGTCTTCTACATGACATTGCACTAGAATATCAAATCCCTTGGCAGTCTTGTTGCCTACAGAGCCACGAATGAAGCCTTCTACTAACTATACTTGGGCTAACAAAGTCTCAATCGGCCAAGACAGGAATCGAACCCCAAGCCTACTCTTATGAATCAAATGTGCATACCACTGCACTATGGGGGCTGATATTAACATTTGTAGAGTTAGTTTTACATGACTAATGAATTTTATTTCAATAATTCAAAGATAGGAGTTACCTACTTGAATAGGAAATTGACGCGCAATTAAACAATTTATGCAATATCACATGAAATATCAGTTTTCTCACCAAACAATGACGAGAAGCTTATGAATCTGTTACCTCCAGCTAAACCACCTGAATAATCCACTTGAATTCGTTACTTTTTGGTTCACTTTTACTTCATTCGTAGAGGCGAAATACCATCTTTGTATTTTGCATTGAAAACACTCGCGATGACAAATTTTGCATGTGGGCATTAGGTTGAATCCCACTTCTGAATTTAGGTAATTCAGAATTGGTAAAAAATCATAAATCTCACAAGTTTTACTAATTTTTGTCCGGACTTTTTCTTTGTTTCTTTCACATTTCAATGACGCAGTTCGCGCGTCCATTTGACAGTTTATGTCATTGTCAAAATAGTCAAACACATACTGACATTGACGTTTCGTATTACTCAGAGTAAATAAAGCAAATTTGGTTAGACAAATTCCTTATTATATATACACGAATTGCTCGTTTAAACATATTATATTATGATATATCCTTTATTTGTCACCAGATATCTAAAACACGTGGTACTCCGTTTCCTCACCGCGCGTGAGCTGGAAGCTCGGCAGCTGACGCGCGCGCTAGCAGTGCTGCTGCGACTGTCCGCGCACGAGGAGGCGCTCCTACGCGCCGCGCTGCCAGCCCGCAGCGGCCTGTCCGCCTGGTTCCCGTCCCTCAACACCTGATCCAGTGCCTGCAACTCGGTAACAACGATACATTCGTAATGTTGATTATGAACTTTATTAATATAAGCCCGTAACTCTATGTCCAATCTCTGAGTGATGGTGCGCGTGCACAGCGAATCCGCGGCATATAATACAGTCAAGTTAACTCATCTTTGCGTGCGTGCATCTTTTATTTGTTAGAATGTGGTTACAATATTGATCTTAAAGTAACCAAATTATCCATACAAACACTGGACAAGTTTTAATTTGTCCTTAGTGCGAACGGATGCATTTTACAAGATATTTCGTGCGCCGCGGACTCCATGCGCTATGCATTGTCATTCAGGACGTGGCCTATGCCTATGGTCCTATGGTCAGTCGTTGAATAGGCCTCCGATGTTTTAGTATCAGTTATAGAAATTAAACTTAAATATTGTGTTTAAGGGCTAACGCTAAAACTCGCGCGGGTGCACGCTCGCGGGTGTATAATAAAAAATAGTATGGACAGCGCAGGCGCGTGCGACGGAGCGCGGGCGCGGTTGGCGGATTGTCACCCGCGCGGCGGGCGGCGGGTACACGGAGCGGGCGCCCGCGACGGGCACACGCGAGCGGGTTTGTTTCTACAAATCAGACAGGCGCCGCTAGATGCTACGGTCACATGCGTCGGAAGCTAGGTACAATCATGAAAATCGATACAAAGCGCGTAATAATTGAGGTGCAATTTCGGCCAGTATTATGGGGTATGGCGAATGAATTATCAAATTCTCCGCTGAGTAACCTACTTGTCAAGAACGGGTTATGCAGTCGACGTTTTTTCCGTTGACGTCTTTTTGCCAAAGATTAAATTAGTGAATAATCCATGGTAATCTACTCAACACAATTGTACACCCTCGATATCAAAGTTATACTAGCAGTGCTAACTGAGACGGGCGCACGCGACGGGTGCCCGCTCGCGGATTTGTGGCCCGCGGCGGTCGCCCGCCGCGTGCGCCCGCGCCCGCACCCGCGCGAGTTTTAGCGTTAGCCCTAAATCTTAAGTTTATCCTCACTTTACAGACAGCATAATATTTTAAATTCAAATATTTGTAACTTTTAACAAACCCATTGTGTTCGTGTTTTTGTTACAGAGTGACCTTGTTTTCTATTTTAGCTTTGATCAATTTAAGAATTTTAAGGCTCAGTTATGAGCTCTGGCTATATCTATATATGCTTGAAAAACGACAAAAACAAAATCGTGATTTTGAATAAGATTTGTGTGTAGCTGACGTAAGCCAGAGAAGTAAAGGCGTGTCCACACCTGTGTCTTAATTAAAACTGTTATTTTTGTATATACAGTGCAGAATCGACTGTTCAAACGTCAGAATAATATGGATACGTGATTATTCGGATCGACCAAGAAAAAAATCATCTAACTAAAACTGAATACTAAAAGAAGTCGACTAATGACATATTCATTCAATTTGCCAAATCTCTTTTTTAACAAGCTTTTATTTAATGTTATAGTTGCTTTTCTTATACAACAAAGTATTCTATATTTCGATTATTAAATGTCTTATAAAAATTTGATTCGGAGTATGTAAAAAATGTATAGGCATAAATATTGTGTTTAAACTTCCTTGACCTTTTGACAGAAACCGAAAAAGGACAAAACTTTAAAATCTGTACAATTCCATCAATAAATGTTGTAATTGTAAGTGATACGGGATCTCTAGGTATTATAGAACATCACCCAGATATAATGGAATTGAGTTGACTAATAGATAAACGAATATTAATGTAAGAAACGGAAGGGACAGATTTATTCTTTAAGGTAGCTATCGGTTATAATTTGCTTTAAACTTTTAAAATAATAGATATTTTTATTTGGGAACACTGAAAAGTGAGGGCTTTTATTTAATTTTAGAAAGGAGTCGGTCCTAGGCAAGATTTTGTACCATTAATACCATAAATCACGAAAAAATTTTATATAATATATTAATATAATTGGTATATAAATAACTTAATTAGCTAAGATGATAAAGATTAATTTTGTTTTTAAAATTTTTCGAATCATTATTTTAAAATATCAACATATTACCTATATATGGTATACCTTGGTGTTCATTTTATTTTCCAAAATATCACATTTATCGTACAACTAGCGGATGCCAACTACTTCGCCCACGTGGAATTGAAACAAAAAAGATTACGAAAATAAAAATAGCCCATTTTAATATTATATTAGCCCTCACAGAAGAATAATTTTCTCCGTATTTTTCACATTTTCCACTGATTATTCGTTCCGTTTCCGTCCGTTTTCAGTTAGAACTAGTAGTTTCTGAGATTAGCGCGTTCAAACAAACAAACTCTACAGCTTTATAATATTATTCTACAATTATTGGACCGGCCCCTTTACATTGAATGTTCAATCGAATCAACTTATTACTATTAGATTATTTTAGAGAACTATTTTGTTAATCACTAAGATATAGTAAACTGTACTTTATGTACGCACCCTTATTTCGCGAAGTGATTTACTTATTGTGATATGATTTAAAGATTTTATTTAACACTATAAAAATCTATTTACATAATATTTATTATAATATTTTTGATGTTATTTTAATATTAAGTTACTTGATTTAGCCATTCCATTTATGTATAGCCTGGCCAAAAAAATAAATCTAGCCTTGTCGCAAAGAACTATTTTTTTTTTCAAAAAGCATATACACAGATTGTTAAGGCTCGGTACAAAAGGGCCACCGACCACAGTCACTGGTAGTTGTCCGGAAGCCGCCACATTTTATAACATGCTCTCTGTTGCGCATTTTTACGATGGACGGAATGTTTGCTCGCCCTATTGTTAATAATGTTTATATGTATAATATAATAATTAATAATAAGTAACGGTTAACTGCGTGCTCAGTGGAGTAGTGTGACTGTGGCAGCTGTCGGTGTCTTCTGTGGCGGCCATTAGTGGCGAGTCGTGGACACTGCTGTAGTGAGTAGTCGCTACACGTCTGCGGCGCGTCTATACAAATGTATGAAAAAGTGTGTTAAGTCGCTATCGCTGTGGTCGCCACCAGTGACTGTGGTCAGTGGCCCATTTGCGTCGAGCTTAAAAAGTACTTGTGGCGCCCTCAATCTAGGTTTTTATTTTTCTTGTCAGGTTATAATAATATTATTCCCATAATTGTATTATTTATTACGATAGCAGCAGAGGTAGTATTATAGTAATCATTTACGGTTACATATTTGACTTTGTACGATAAACTTAATGATTATTTTTAGTAGATATATGGCGTAATGTAATGGAAGATATTTTATAATGTTGCCTTAATAGTTGCTAGTCAAAATTTGAAAATATTGATGAACCCACGGTTGAAAAGATTTGAGTGGTTTGGTATTTTTTTTTCACCACACTTGCTTGTTACGTAGATGTCTTGACATCGTTTTTAAGTTTATAATCAGATATATTAAACGCGTACGTTTTAAATCTATATTACTACCTTCGTTTTTATGGTGTTATTTAGATATGTCCTCGTACATGTTTTCATTGACTGTAGCTTTTGGCCTCCAAAAAGAGATACTTTGGGCACCGTTTTACATATCAAATTATCATCAATTTACATATTAACAATACAAACCTGCTTTTTTTCACGCAAGTGTGTTGAAAAACGTCGTATGTACGCGTGTGCAATACTGCCTAGACTGTAATGATTAACTTAGCACACTAGTATCATAATGTACTATTTTGTAGCCATGATGCTGTATTAGGTAACTTACACGATTTTTTTAAAAATACTTTTCACAGAAAGTTCAAAATGTTTTATAGCGTTACTGTTCATAGTCTTATCAACTGTTGAAATTTTCTACACATTGAGCAATGTCTATAGATTTTTGGATAAAATGTGCGCGCCGCAAATTCCCAATTTAATTCGCAACTCGTTGAGTTATTATATTGTTAACATAAACATTTTTTCTGATTTATCTAAATGTCAGTGAAATTCAAATAAGACAGAAGTTATAATTTTTTGGGAATCCGTTTTATACATTTTCATAAAAATATATTTCTGATTTATCTAAATGTCAGTGAAATTAAAATAAAATTTTAGTTTTTTTAAGTTAATAATTTTGTTGTTGTACACCGAAACACCAGAGGACGCCACGAGAGCGCGCGTTTACGTTACTCAAAGCAGATTAGTTGGATGGAACATTAGGAACAAATATATTTTTGTATAGTAACAGGGTGTCCTGCGGTACCGACAAACGCTACGCAATCCGACACGATGCTGCGCGACACGATACAGATGCCTATTACATCGCGGCTCGCTGCAGACTGCTACATAATGGTAGTTTGGCCGGTGATGGCTAGATACCACCCTACCGACAAAGACGTAGTGCCAGGCGTTTCGGTACGATGTCGTGTAGAAAACGAATGGGGTGGATTTCATTTTACTCCTGGCAAGTAAGCCCGCTTTCATCTTAGATTGCAGCACCACTTACCATCCGATGTGATGCAGTCAAGGGCTAACTTGGAATTAATAAAAAAGGACATGCTTTTGTGTCGATTGCGTTGGCAACATTGCGTCGAGCCACGTTCGTTGCTTACAAAGTACATCTCGTAAAAGGAATACGTAACGTCTTAAATAAAATCAACAAAACACTGCCCTGCTAAACACATCTTTTGTTATCCTTTTTTTATAATGAATATTCATAGTTGATCTGCCTGACAAAGAACGTTGTTGTTGATAATCATAATTATTGTTCAATTATTAAATAAAATTTGTTTTTGGGTAGGCACATCTGTTTTGCAATATTTGTGTTCACTCCATAAATTGGGTAGATAGCTCAAAAATCTGTTCAATGGCTCACACCGTGTTGCCCTCTACCCCTGGATGTATGGAACCTCCAGTCCTCGATTGGAAAACGTCGATTATTGTTGTTGCAAACTACATTTTGTTTCGGTTGCTATTTTTAATTTTATAGAATAGTATTACCTATATCTGTATAATGTATATATACTGTATAATTTCAGAGATCTTGTTTTATAATTCTAGTCATAGCTTGCTCGAAATTATGTTAGTAATTAAAGTTTTTTAATTTATAATAATGTGAAATCACCGTCTACAATGATCTTGTTTGAACAATTTTATAATGTTAAAAAAGTAAAAAACACCGAACCGGTTATGAGTATTTTATTTACTTTAAGCGCGTCGATCAGGTAGATCGGTGTCATAACTGCATCGAATGTTGACTGTTTATTATCATAGTATATCACATCAACTTATTTTTTTTTATATTTTTGAATAGTTCGTTATGCCCATTACAAAAATATCTTTGAACATTATATTTTGTAATAACGTACCATTAAAATTGTATTATAATTTAAGATCGTCAGCAAAGTTGTTTCCATAAATAAATTATTAAAAAATAA
Organism: Mycalesis mineus; assembly: GCA_034621355.1. Taxonomy (NCBI): domain Eukaryota; kingdom Metazoa; phylum Arthropoda; class Insecta; order Lepidoptera; family Nymphalidae; genus Mycalesis; species Mycalesis mineus. Next base: position 12,194,025 of record CM067883.1, on the reverse strand, counting down.
ATATATTTTTTTTTCATTTAAGTAGTTTTTATCGGGTGTATTCAGTACCCCCAATTGTAGTTCTATATAACTGTTGATACACCATGTTAGTGTTTAGTGTTAGTAGTAATAGTTCTATGTAGAACTAAAGGGACAAAATAAATGTCGATATCAACATCTTGTTAGTACGTTACATGCTTACATATAAAATACCCAGTTTTTATCCGACAGCATCAGGAGGGTGTATGTATGAATGCTCATTTTGACATGAGATGTCATGGATTTTAACAAAATTGTGGTAGGATATAGGCTATATAAATTTTGTAACAAAAATGTACATACTTCAACTTTGGGATACGAAATGAATTAAGAGAGCGCGCATGTCCCTAGCAAAAATGTACATACTTCAACTTTGGGATTATAAAAACGTCATGCGCGCGTACCTACCCCGAGTGACGTAACCGCCACTCACCCCGGTGTGTCGTCGGTTCCCCTGTAGCTTCTAACTACTGGGATATAATTTGACAACGCGGAAAATATCCCAACAGTTCTATAGAAATACGGCATGGGGTACTACTATTTTTATCGCCAGGAAGGGAGCATACCAGTAGTACCCCATACCTGTAGTTCTATAAGATCTGTTAGGCGTTTAGGTGGTAGAAAAAAAACGACGTGATGCGTTTTGTAAGTATTTATTTACAACTTACAATAATTTTATTTAAGAGCAATTGAGCCCAGTCCCATGTCGGTCCTTGCAACAAGGCACGAAATAGTGTTTTATTTATGTATTAAATAAAAAAAGAATGTCTAACAAATATTTTGCCTACGAGTCTAGGAACGACAAAAATTAACTAAAAAGACTAGAATGCGGAATGTAATCTACAAAACGGAGACAACATATCCCTGTGATTCAGCTCACAAACGAAGAGTGCACAACAAACAACTCAACAAAAGAGTTATGTGCTTTTATGATCAAATGTTTTTTTTAATGATTAAAGGGACTAGTTAACTTGAATAATATCGTATCGCCAAGCGATTTATTACGATGGAATGCCAAATGGAAACCGATATAAAATTAAATATATAGTAAATCTTGTTTTACAATGACAAAGGGTAACTTAAGTACGCATACAAATATCATATTGAATATAGTAGGGATGTATTCCATATCCCAAGATACAAGATTTTATTAGGACAATTTAAAATTTAATGTCCGATCAAAGTCCAATTCCCTAACTTTTACGGTAACACAGTTCTTTTCTAGGTAATTACAAATCATTTTAGGTTGGTTCATTGCTTTCATATCGCTATGAATGATGACTTTATCAAAGGACTTCTCATAAATATTTCATTGCGCCGCCTCCCAAGGCTAATACGGCATTAGCCTGTGTATAACAAAAATGATAAATTGATGTAGAAAACATTCGCAAACAAAAATACATCTACCTACACACTTAAAAGTTATGCATAAGAATTACCCATGAAGACCTTTCTGTACTTGAACATCTTTAATTGAGTTGACGTTGACAACTTCAAGCTTTCACTACAATACAGCAGTTGTTAGAACGATCTTCATGAGGTTTTACCAGACTCTTTGGGTATTTTCTAAAACATCTTTTAAATTACTTTAGTATATTTGGTACCTACAATTTTTACTAAGCGTAGTATGATAATGAGACTAAAAAGGCCTAACAATATGATGTATGTACTAAATTGACTTGTGATATTACGAATCAGTATATTTTAAACAAATCAAAATATACATAAGAATTTATTATTCCATTAAACTAGAACTAAGCCTTCACATATATCCCATCACAGTATGAAATGATAGAGCCTATATTTTATTAAAGATATACCTTGAAAACCCCAGTAACTACTTATAACTACATTTTATGTCACGCCCTTTTTTCTCGTTTAGTACGTGTTCTAGATTGCATTGACAAATCAAACCTTTGGTAGTTCTCAAAAAATTACAATACGTACTTAATTTCGTTGGATAAAGCTTTTGGAAATTAGATTTTCCAAAGTGGTTAAGGACGATATAATATAATAGCCGTGCATTTATTGAGTCATCTACTTAAATGATTTTTGTATTTATTTAATCTAGATAACATTACAATTTGTAATCACAATGGTCTTAGACCAACCAATTCAGTGACTAAAACAAATTCAAATATATTTTGTTTCCCCATCAATATCACGTGCAATTAATATGTATATTTGTTTTCTGGGAGATGCATTATTAAGAAGCAATTCATAGTCTGCAGCTAACGCTGAATACAATTAATTATAGCGACTGGCAAACTTCTTGAGCAATCTTGACTGCCCAGAAGCGATTTTAGTCCTTTTTGCTGTTAGGAAGGTTAAGTCAATTTTATTGTCAATGTAACTAATTATTATTCATGCTGTAATACATAAATTAATAAGTTTAATTAATAAAGGAGATGATTTTATGAATGTTGTTTAGTTAGCTGTTTATAATATTCAGCTACTATATTTCATATTGGCCCGGAAACATCTACATAATGCCTCCGTTACGTCACCTAATGCTCAAGAAATTTGTCACCACTCTATTCGTTTTTATCAGATAATGCGAATAATATTCTTGCATACAATAGTATAAACTCCAACAGTTGTCATTGTAGGCCAGAAACTATTGCGCCCATGCCCTGATTAATACATCGCTATACCCTTAATTAGTGTTTCCATAGAAACGGAGTAAAACTGCGTTTTAGGTTTCTAAGTTCACAAACAAACACAGAACGTAGGGGTTTTGTTCCGACCACTTTTTGATCGTACACCAGCCGCTGTAATAACAAGTATGCAATTATGTGAAAGAAAATAACGCGAACGACCTCTATACACGTACGATAATTTAATAACTCTTAGGGCCTACGCTAAAACTGACGCGGTTGCACGCTCGCGGTCGCCCGCGGCGGGCGACCGCCGCGGGCCACAAAACCGCGCGCGGGCACCCGTCGCGTGCGCTCGTCTCAGTTAGCGCTGCTAGTATAATTTTATTCAATAAAATCAACAAATATTTATTTGACCGTAGCATCTAGCGGCGCTCGACTGATTTGTAGAAACAAACACGCTCGCGTGTGCCCGTCGTGGGCGCCCGCGCCGTGTAACCGCCGCCCGCCGCGCGGTTGCGAATCCGCCACCCGCGCCCGCGCTCCGTCGCGCTGTCCATACTATTTTTCATTATACAACCGCGAGCGTGCAACCGCGCCAGTTTTAGCGTTAGCCCTTATTTATCTCATTGGTCGTGATTGACTTTTCCGAACTCCCTTCAACGTCACAATGGCGTCACCAATAGTAATTATAATATATCTGTATATTTCATACTCTCACTTTGTTTCTTCTTGACAAATAAAGGTAATTACATGAAGATAAATTGTATAGTACTGAAATTTTCTATAGCTTAATGCGACCGTTGCAAATATCGGTGAAGAGCTGTGTGGTGAGCGGCGTGAAGTCGTCGCCCGACCTGAAGTACAGCGGCTCCTTGATCACGTCCGGGTCGAAGCCCTCCTTCTGGTATTGTCGTTTCTTTAATTTGAATGTACCTGTAACAAGTTGAATTTAACGATTCGTTAATTCGTTATGAACTTGGGTAGATTAATTAGAACGATTAGGATTACACGGTTATGGGCCGTCCCTGCTACAACTTTGATATTAAATATATGGATTTAGGTTATTTAGGAAACTACACTGGCTTTTGATGCTTTGATATCTGCTCAACTAGTGAGAAGCCTAAGGTGTCCCTCTTAGGTAGCGTACTATTGTTTGGGAACCTTGATAAGGCTGAATTAATATGGCAGTGGTTATCCAACCAGAGTGAAGAATTTCACATTGTCGTCCAAAAATGGCGAATTCGAAAATAGCGTTCTCTTTCGCCCTAGCGTAACGTAAGAGACAGTGATAGTTTTTGATCTCACCGCTATTGGTCGACAGATAATCTTCTCAACGCAAATGAATTTTCTCGTATGTCTAATAACGGTGTATGCTAGGTATCTGATAACAGATGCTACTTCTATTAATAACAATAAGTAAAAGCACTTGTTGCACATGCGCGGTTCGTCTCGGGTAGCAATGATACTGACTTGTGATCTCGATGTCTGACATGAGGCGCAGGAACAGCGGCCGCGCGTACGACGGCAGCGAGTGGTCGAGCGCGCGGACGAGCGCCTTCAAGTCGTCTCGGGTAGCAAAGATACTGACTTGTGATCTCGATGTCTGACATGAGGCGCAGGAACAGCGGCCGCGCGTACGACGGCAGCGAGTGGTCGAGCGCGCGGGCGAGCGCCTTCAAGTCGTCTCGGGTAGCAAAGATACTGACTTGTGATCTCGATGTCTGACATGAGGCGCAGGAACAGCGGCCGCGCATACGACGGCAGCGAGTGGTCGAGCGCGCGGGCGAGCGCCTTCAAGTCGTCTCGGGTAGCAAAGATACTGACTTGTGATCTCGATGTCTGACATGAGGCGCAGGAACAGCGGCCGCGCGTACGACGGCAGCGAGTGGTCGAGCGCGCGGGCGAGCGCCTTCAAGTCGTCTCGGGTAGCAAAGATACTGACTTGTGATCTCGATGTCTGACATGAGGCGCAGGAACAGCGGCCGCGCGTACGACGGCAGCGAGTGGTCGAGCGCGCGGGCGAGCGCCTTCAAGTCGTCTCGGGTAGCAAAGATACTGACTTGTGATCTCGATGTCTGACATGAGGCGCAGGAACAGCGGCCGCGCGTACGACGGCAGCGAGTGGTCGAGCGCGCGGGCGAGCGCCTTCAAGTCGTCTCGGGTAGCAAAGATACTGACTTGTGATCTCGATGTCTGACATGAGGCGCAGGAACAGCGGCCGCGCGTACGACGGCAGCGAGTGGTCGAGCGCGCGGGCGAGCGCCTTCAAGTCGTCTCGGGTAGCAAAGATACTGACTTGTGATCTCGATGTCTGACATGAGGCGCAGGAACAGCGGCCGCGCGTACGACGGCAGCGAGTGGTCGAGCGCGCGGGCGAGCGCCTTCAAGTCGTCTCGGGTAGCAAAGATACTGACTTGTGATCTCGATGTCTGACATGAGGCGCAGGAACAGCGGCCGCGCGTACGACGGCAGCGAGTGGTCGAGCGCGCGGGCGAGCGCCTTCAAGTCGTCTCGGGTAGCAAAGATACTGACTTGTGATCTCGATGTCTGACATGAGGCGCAGGAACAGCGGCCGCGCGTACGACGGCAGCGAGTGGTCGAGCGCGCGGGCGAGCGCCTTCAAGTCGTCTCGGGTAGCAAAGATACTGACTTGTGATCTCGATGTCTGACATGAGGCGCAGGAACAGCGGCCGCGCGTACGACGGCAGCGAGTGGTCGAGCGCGCGGGCGAGCGCCTTCAAGTCGTCTCGGGTAGCAAAGATACTGACTTGTGATCTCGATGTCTGACATGAGGCGCAGGAACAGCGGCCGCGCGTACGACGGCAGCGAGTGGTCGAGCGCGCGGGCGAGCGCCTTCAAGTCGTCTCGGGTAGCAAAGATACTGACTTGTGATCTCGATGTCTGACATGAGGCGCAGGAACAGCGGCCGCGCGTACGACGGCAGCGAGTGGTCGAGCGCGCGGGCGAGCGCCTTCAAGTCGAGCTTGTCGGCCGGCACCGTGACCGCGGCCATGCCCACGCGACCTTCCGTCTGCGGCACCTGCAGGCAGCAAATGTCAACTGTAACTGACGCCAAGACGTGGTGCAATCAGTGTTTAATATTAATAAAAGGCAGAAACTGAGCTTTACTTTTGAATGTAACAACGACTTTAATGCTATTAGCCTGCCAGTCACCACGCAGCCAATAAGTTAGCTCTTGACTGCAATCACACGTGAGGAGTGATGATGGAAGCAGACAAATTTACCCACAAAATCGTACTAGAACGTTTCGTATGGTGGCAGGTATAAATGTACGGGCTGGTGATAGGCTTCGGTGATCAGAGTGATCACAAGCGACGGCCCAAGCCTATCACCAGCCAGCACTAAGCCAATTACGATGATATCAATTGTTCCAGTCGGGAATCGATCCCAGGATCTTCTTACAAATCCACCACGAATACCGCTGTGCCACGATGGTATTCATTTGTGACATTATTGTCATAACGCTTACAGATTTCAAAGGAAAAGATATGTTATGAGTCTAAGAGCGTGCTTAAACACATACGGAAACACCGTAAACGACGACGGCGGGTTGGCTGAGCGCGGCTCGGATGGCGTCCTCCACCTCGGCAGTGGCCACGTTCTCGCCCTTCCACTTGTAGGTGTCGCCGGTGCGGTCGCGGAAGTACAGGTAGCCCAGCTCGTCCGCCACCAGGATGTCTCCGCTCACGAACGCCGCGTCGCCCGCGCGGAACACGTCGCGTACCATCTTCTTGTTGCTGTCACTCTGTCGATTAAAGAATAATAATAAATGGTTTAGTCTAAAAATAAATACAAATTACTTTCTTCTGCTTCTAAAGTATTGATTATATTTTTATTCTTACTAAGTACTTGTATACACTAATATTATAAAGAGGAAAACTTTGTTTGTTTGTTTGGTTGTAATGAATAGGCTCAAAAACTACTGGACCGTTTTTAAAAATTCTTTCACCATTCGAAAGCTTCATTATCTACGAGTAACATAGGCTAAATTTTATTTTGGAAAAAAATAGGGTTCCGTAAAATATTTGGGTTTTTCGGACACAAGGTGTAAAAAATCAACCAGAAAAGTTACTTATTTTGCGTACGCTGCCTAAACTATAAAAGATAGAACCATAAAATGTTCTAATTAATTGGAGATCTTATAAATATCTACAAAAAAGTCCGCGACACACTATACCTATCTCTGTCGAGTGAGGCACAACAACCATTTTTTTATTTAAAAATCTTGATTTTTTTGGACTACATTTAAACGTATTTATTTTACTCATGCTATTAATCCTTATCAAAAAAAAATTATTTCATCACTAAGTACAGTTTATGTAGATAATATTTGGTACTTAAAAGATTAAAATTGGACGTTTGGTTTTGAAGTTATGGCGAAATTAAAATATTACTATTTCTGCGTTGCGAAGTGAGCGTCACCAAGGCGGGGGCGCGCGTGCGGGAGGGGAGTTTAGATCTATGTTATATATACGATGATGAATTAAGAATTCGATCTTTGTTCAAATATCTAGTACACGGAAGAGTTTGTTCGTTTGTTTAAACGGGCTAATCTCTATCTGCGTGTCGGATTGTAAAATTATTTTTGTTTATTCTGAAGGCTAGACTCAAGAGTGAAATATAGGTACTATTTAATATTAATTTATACTCATCAGCTTGCCATAAATATATTTTTTTAATGTTAATGTACTGAAATGTCATACAATGTTTAATGTAGACCTTTAGTGCACGGGACGGGACGGAGGATATTGCTTCACGGGAAACTATAAAAAATTAAATTGAGAGGGGGAGCGGGGAATGAGCACACTTTATATGTGACTTTCACACATTTTGTATGATAGTCTGTCTTTAAAATTAGAAGGGTACCTAAGAGGTTTTCACGCGGACGAAGTCGCGGGCGACTGCTAGTATTGTATATGCAGAAATCGGCTGTCTCTAAGCTACCTAGCTTAACAGGTATAACAAGTGTTTTAGACAACAGTGCTCTCCTTACATGAAAAACAAAGACGCAATCTGCAGATAAGACAAGTATTGTAGTAATTTTGTATTTAGTTACAAATTTTATAGTAATACTACATAGGTTAAACATTCTTATATATCTAAAGAATAAAATTACGATGCGCGTGTGTGTGTGCGTGAGTGTGTGTGTATGCGTTTTAACGTGATAAATCGATGATCGCTGCATACACGAAAGTGTCACGTTCAGAGCCACCACAATACAATGTCAATGACTTGCTTCGCGGAAATAATGGGTAGGTAATTCACTTTTATTGATGGATTGTAAATTTATTATTATTGCCAATAATTTATTTTATTAATATTGTTGGAGGTATCAGCGCGGCTATTCTGTAAACCTGTTACGTGCAGCCAAGTCAAGGACGCTGCCGTGTAAGCGATGGCCTAAAAACGTGCACACTGAACCAGTCGCACGAGGCGCTGACACGGCAAGATGTACATGCAAGTCTCACGTGAACCGCAGCTACCTCTAAAGTTAGGAGCCTACGAGAATCACTTCTTGATCGATCGCCGATCGGGAGTCACCTTCGGCTTAGCTAGGATGTAGAAGATCAATCGTTGATCTTTAGTCATGTAGTTTAATTATATTGTAATTAATTATTAATTAAATAATTATTACGTATCGTTACATTTCTTTCCTAGCCCCTAGCTGCCCCCTAAACGTAAGTAACCTGTAACAAAACTCTACAATGACACCTGTTACTAACGTCTCTATTTCTCTCTAAACTACACTATAGAGTATAGAATAATAAATAGAGATAATCAGGAAGAATTTGAAACGCACACTAACGATTGTCATTGCAGAATAGTGCTGCAGGGAACCTTTAATTCATCTTCCAAAGGATTTGTTAGGGTGCCAACAGGTAGTTTGGTCGGTGAACAAACCTTGTCAACGTATCCGTAGTACTCCCGGGACGCGTTGCCCTGCGCGATCAGTCCGATGAACATGCCCGGCTCGTCTGGAATACAAATTACACATTAACTTCCATAGCGGTACGCCAAATTAACATTCAAACGACATGGCTGTGATTTTAATAATTACCAGCGACCTGCCTAGTCTTTGCCCGCGGTTTTAACCGCGTAGATCTTGTACCAGTAAAAATATCGGGAAATCCGTTTTTAGTGAACGTCTACATCGCAAATAAGTAATTAAATTTTAGAGGTAATCTTTACTTATTTCGGTATATGTACAACTAACTACCCATTCCGGCTTAGTATGGATAATGATAAGTAGCGTGGTTGGCGGTCACCCTAACCTACAACCTGCATTAGAGCAGCGTCCTATATCCCTTCTCATGTAAGGACAGTACAGTAGTGAACCTTTAATAGGCTGATATTGATGACTGATAAAGTACAAGTAAGACAAGATACACGTTAGATTCAGTTTGTTAAAATTTCTACGTAAGTGTGGCAAACAGGTACGAGTAGGTATATTGCAGCAATCGTATCTCATTATACTCGTACTAGTTATCTATTTAGTAAAGAGCGGAATGACGCATAGAATATCAGGTTAGGTTAGATTATACAGTGTAGTTAAATAAGGCGCGTCTATGCAATTACTGGACACCTCAATAAGGTAAAAAATTTGATGCGCGTGTTTCGACTAAACTGCATTCAACTTTAATAATAGATAGATGCGTACTCGTGCGTTACTCTGGTAATCTCGTTATTCATGCCTTCTTAATAATTTAGTATTTATTTCGTAGGGTAAGGCTTTTGAATTTTGACACCATTATATAATAACATAGTATTTAATAAAGGTTTCCGACAGATTTGTTTTGGTAAAAGCCATGCACAAATGAAGCTTACAGGGTGTCCTGCGTAAGCGAAAAACGCGACGCAATGCGACACTATGCTTCGCGACGCGAGTGTCCATTACGTCGCGTCCCGCTGCAGATCGCTACATACGCCGCAAGTAGGAATGCCGTTGTTTTTATCGCGTTCGTCGCGTTTGCAGCTTTGCTTCGCGTCGTGATCGTCGCTCACGCAAGATTCCCCGTTAGTGCAAATCTACTAGTAGTTTACCTACCTACTAGTACCCCTATTAAATAAATTAATATTAACCAGTGATTTTACAGTCGGTACCCAAACATTATCCAAAACGAGCTAGTATGACGTTATAATATAATTCTGTATAAAGGCAGGAAATAATAAGCTACAGGCGTCGCGCTGCGTGTACTAATTTAAAATGTGTTAGGGTTCAGCGGTCAAGTAAAGAAAAACGGCCAAGTGTGTGTCAGTGTAGGTTTCGCCAATTTCACTTAAAAACCGACCACTTTTTGTTTCGGCAGTTTTAGAATACATAAAGAAAATTGGAGATGTTTTTGTATAAAGTTTAGTTTAAGCCAATAAAACCCCAAATTCAGAGAAAATTCAAGCTTAGAGTAATCCAAAAGAAAGAAATTAAAGGTTAATGGACATTGCCAAAAATTGTATGGAAGTGTATCCCAGGCTGCCTAGTAATGATAATTATATATGTCATTAAATAGTGCAGATTTTCTATTTACAGAAAAACAAAGTTGTATGTAGCTATACAGTCGCAGGAAAAAGTTATGAAGGTTGAAAAAGTTGACTTTTCATACTACGACGACCGTCACGTGATTCAAAACACAAAAAATCGATTGAAATTTTTATTTTTGTAATATATGTTCAAGTGATTGTTATAAAACATGGGTAGTTGTTTAAAATTCATTGTGTATTTAAATAAAACAGTTAAAAATGAGCATAAGTTTGGACAGCCTGGGGAAAATTTTGGCAATGTCCTTTCCAGTGCGAATTTACTTGAAAAGTCCACCCAAAACCTGTTTTTAGCGCTCATTTCGTGAGGACGTTTTATGGGGTCGTGGGGGTCCAAGGGCCCAAAATTTATAAATTTGGTAGCTTGTGCCGCGATTTTTAACCGACGAAAACAAAACGGAGGAGGTTCTCAATTCGACACGTATATTTGTTTTTTTTTTTTTTTTTTTATGTATGACCACGCATAACTTTTTACAGAGTTGTCCGATTTTGATAATTCTTTTTTTATTAGAAAGGGCATACTTCCAAGGTGGTCCCATTGTCATCATTTTAGGATCGGATGATGATATCCTGGGGAAATTGAAGGAACTCTTCAAATTTTGGAGGCACGCTTACAGCGATTTCGGTATTTGTCTCGATATCGTTAGCTTTTTGGCTGCTAATGCCGTATAATATACTATGACAGTATAGTACAAGTACGTTCTGGTGAGAAATCACTAAAAAGTAAGAAATAAAATTAAAAGTAAAAAATAACTGTGTCAATTAGTTGCTTGCTCGGTTCTATTTTTTGTTAAAAATTTTTTTATTACATACGTTCTGTGCTATATTAATAGGTATATCAATTATGTACGCCCAGAAATCTAAATCCCTACAAAGTTATCCATTGAATATGTAATTTTTGTAATGTCGGTAATTTAAAAAACATTGAATTGTTAAACATATTTCCAACAAAGATTTGCTGCTAAGCGAATCTTTTTGTTACGATGACACATAGTAATCGAACTGATTTAGAAAAAATTAGTATTCGATGTCATATGTACGTGACCCCAGTTTAATTCTATGCAAAACAAACTGGAACAGTATAAATTAATGTCGCCTGTTACAAAACCAGAGTCGGTGCTAATGCTAACTACTTGGTCTGTTGTGCGGCGCAATATACTGTTCCTATTTACTTAATTATTCAACTCAACGACCGCAAACAGATAGGGCAAGCCTTGTAAAGTTTGTATCCAATTTTTAGTAGATACCAAGTTTACATACGCGACAATTAATTACGTGGAACAAGTAGATTCACGATGAAACGACCTATTTTAATTTATCAGCACATTTGGCCCACTACAGGGCCAGGTCTTCGTCTTTGTAGAAAACGAGATATTATGGAGCGTGTACACCACGTTACTTTAATGCGGGTTTGTCCAATGTTTCACCACCAATAATTTGTACTGTTTTCATGGAAAAAAGCTCTGTACACACTCTTCTTACGTAATTTTTTTAAAAACCTATGTAATAAATTAATCAGTTCTCGTCATCGACCTGTTATGATTTCGCAGATGACTTTTTTTCAAATTATATGAATTAGTTACATTGCATTATATTAAAGTTTGTTCGGGTTAAAGATTTGGTCGCTTTTCCGCTAGGATTCTTCGCGGAGATCAACAAAATGAATATTTCATTAACGATGGTCACTTACTGGGCTTGCATCGTATGCAGTATCCGTCGGGGCCGCGCACGAGGTCGCCGTTGTCGTCGGCTCGCACCAGCGCGATAGGATGCAGGCAGGTGGGCACCAGCTTCGGCAGGAAGCCCACCGCGCCCACCGTGTTGTCCACGTTAACTGCGTTTAAAAAGGCAAATATATGACAGTTCTTTAAATATTAGCTCTACACCATCCACCGGAGCGGTGGGCGACGTAAAAATCCTCATTCTATTGTTGAATTTTCACTCGCTCACACTTCCGCTCCTATATTCCTATGCTCCGGTGGATAGCCTTAAATTTCCTTCTCCGGATGACGTATAAATATTCTCTATATTGTAGTTTTAGGAAAGGAATCATGCGAGTAATATATTTTTAAAATATGTTTATAAGGTTTTCCATAATCTCGGTCTCTGAGTACGTGGGCCACTCTTTTAATGAATAGGCGAACTTTACTTTCATGTTTATTTTATGATGCCGCTCCACAATAGATCGATATCCGATACCGATCTATTAGAAGAAGATACAATATTGAAATGCATTACAAAAATTGGAATCAGGTCTCGTAAGTGGCCTATTTATGTCTTCCTATTAATAATTCATACGTAGTAGTACGTATTATTATCTCGCAGCTAGCATATAGAAGTGTACTTGTCAAGACTTTGGATCTATGAATAAAGTGCTAAGTATTAATTGCCAACAATTTTAAGGTCGTTGACATTTTGATACTTTGTGACAGCAGCCAAACAATGTCATTAAAACAAGTTAATACATTGTTGTTATAATTAACTAACAAGTAAATAATTAATTAGATATTAGTAGCATTAACGTACTGTCCCTACCTAAGAGGACGTGTGTGACAATGGCCTTCACTAAAAAGTCACAACAAACAAACTCAAATACCAATAGGGTTGCCTTAGTTCGTAATATCACGTCACGTCTCACTAGTTACTAGTCACTACAAACAAAGCGCCTGTCTGTGTGTTCGCGATAGACTCAAAGACTACTAAACGGATTTTCTGACAGTTTTCACCAATAGACAGAGTAGAGTGATTCCTGAAGAAGGTATATATTTATTAACTTACAAATTGACTTAAATGTGACTATAAATTTTGGAAGAGTGATTTAATTGAAAATGTTCTCTAATCGATTTGACATATAACAAAACATTGTACTGACTACAAAAATGTTCGTAACGGCATATATGTCTTTTATGGAGAGCTTGCTATCTCCTTTTTTAGTTAACAATGTATCGGGTCACGTATTTTTTTTTGTTTTTGGTGTAAAGTTGCAATATACTTTAGTGCTGGCGGGCGAAGTCGCGGGCGTCTGCTAGTGTAATTATAATTTCGAACAAATCGAGCACGGATTTATCATCATCTCGTATCCTGTCGGCTTCCATGTACCTACTCGTATGAAGTATAGTAGGTCAATAAAAACATTTTAATGATACTATTACGTGAAATCGTGCGATCCTTATCGTTTTACATTATAATATTTTATTTTACTATGATAGGAGGTTTTATTTGAACGTAAAAAACACACAATGCTATCTATCGCACTCACGATAAACTATGCAAGCAATTAATATTATTAGTTACGGAGTAGGCAAGTGCACACTTGTATAGGTAGAGTAAGTAGATACATACTTATGTTTGCATTTCCCTCCGTCGCGCCGTATATTTCATTTATCTGCGGCACTTTGAACCTAAATAAAGGATAATAGTAATTATTTAAAAAGCAAACAACAGTTAATGTCAAGTAACAAGCGATTTCCTAACAGTTAGACATTACAAATATTAAGAGGGTTTCGACTCGGGGGCTAGGCCGGGTTAAATACGCGTGTTACGGAGATAACTAAGTTTTCCGTACTTGTTTATTATCAAGTCAAACCGGCTAAGCTGTGTTGGAGCACGATGATGGGTTTATCCTCATTTATAAGAAATGAGTAGTAATTTATCTTTATTTTTGAATATTGCAATTAATCAGGTCAGTCTATTTTAACGGCTTACTGTCAGACTTTCCTCCGTAAAGAAGAGGGTACATATGTATGGAGTTTACAACCCTGCTCCAATGCGGGTTCGCATCATGATCATACCATGGTCACGGATACAATTGATTAGATTGAGGCTGACAGTTTTTACTGGGATTTTTAGAAGAAAGAAACTTGGAGGACATCGAGATAACTCGTTAGGTCACCTGTCAACGATCTGCTGCCAGATGTGCGGGCGCATGCCGTTCCCCACCATGATGCGCACGCAGTGCTGCGAGTCCGTGGGGCGCGGCGCCACCGACACCAGGTAGCGGCACATCTCGCCGATGTACTGCGCCACCTACACCCACACCAGGCGTTGTCATAGATCATTCACACCGAAACCACATTTATAGCGTGAATTTTTCATTTATAAAGTGAACTATTTAACTATCCAACATCGATACTAAGCTGTCCTCAACTTAAATATAAGTTAAAACTTTTTTAATTTCAATTTTGTAGGTAATTTACTTACAGTAAGTACTTACCTACTTACATATCTACATTTAAGTAATTTTTTATTAAAAGTGTATAATTTTTTTTTATACTTAGCAAAAAACTGTAATTACTGAGCTCATTAGCAAAGTTTTTTAATTTATAATTATATTTATTACCTATATTAAGTATCATTTATGGTCGTAATATTATCTTGTATGAAATATAACAAAATATTTAATAGAAGAAGGTACAAATATAGGTATCTATCTATATATATTTATATAAGCAAATGACACTTTTTGTAAACTTAAATATACCAGTCTTATCATTATTAATATCTTTGATAAGTCTTAAATAAATAAAAGTAAATTAAAATAAATTCCTTCACTTAAAATACGCTCAGTTACATTTTACACTTTCGAAACGTCACTGGTAGTGCCTCTAGTACTCGAATGGTAGTTACTACTGAAAAGCCTGCAAAAACCCGTTCTTCTAAAATAATTATTCTTTGATAGTATCACAAAAAATCTAAATTAATGCCTAGTTTAGATTTTGAAATATTTGTTATTAAGTCCAAGGAAAGTTAAAGACAAGAAAATGTAGAGAAATTGCAATAAGAACTTTTATTGGCAGTTTGAAGTTTGCCGGGTCAGCTGGATAATTTTACTATAGCTCCTAGTACCTATCTCAGTACAAAAATGAATGTTACCGTGCAGTTGTATTTGATGCAGTCGGTCCAGTAGTTGGTGACGGAGAACTTGTTGCGCAACACGGAGGGGATGCCGTCCACCAGCGCCGCGCCCGTGCCCACCAGCCCGCCCGCCGTGTGGTACAGCGGCAGCGGGTTGTACAGCACGTCCGACGAGCGCAGGCCCAGCATGTGCACCGTCGCCACCACTATCAGCAGGTATCTGTTGGCAACGATACTCTGTACACGCAAACTAGCCGCAGTACTTGATCTCTAATGCAAGGGGACTAAATATATTTTTGTTACTCGGGATTATCCTGACGGAATCCTGCTTGGTAGAAGTCTAGATGTCGGAATGATACCGATTAAAATTCCATGGTGTTTCCGTTAGGTACAGGAAGACTGAGGCTCGAGAATGTTTTTGCAAGTACAGCCCAGACAGTGGTGTCCAGACATATTTTCCTTACGGGATGTAAGAATCTTTTTTCATCCGAGGCTTTCTGGGAATACAGCAACCTTGTAACTCGAGGATAAACCTCTATTTACTACACAGTCAACACCCAAGAGCTTTTTAATTTATTATGCCACACGAAATTTAGTGATACCTTTTTATTGTCACTTACTTTGAATTAGGTAAAACGGCAGCTTTAGGCATGCCAGTAGTGCCCGATGTGTAGATGTACAGAAGCGTATCTTTGTACTGGGGTTTGTCCGTCACGACGGGGTATTCCGGTGGTTGCTTGTACATCTCAGAGCGCAAGTCTATCGCGCCGTTTGCGCTGTTGCCGTACAGCTGGAAGCGTTTCAGCTCAGGAGGAAGCTGGTCGCCTAATTCGGCGATGGCTGGACAACAAAATTATAAGACGTAAGAATATATGACAGTACGCAGATTTTATTAGCGCGTTGGAGCAGCAAAATCTCTAGTCGAAGAATCCAATTTATTTTCGAATTATTAAAATTACTCTAAAACCAATCAGGTAGGAAAGCATCTCGACCTAAAGATTTATGCCCTTGCGCTTATAGAAATATAGGTACTCCACTCACCATCAGCCAGTGAATCTGAATATACAATCGCTTTAGCTTTGGCCACTTGAATGCAATGTAAGAGCGGTTTATGTCGCAAGTTGCTGTTGATAAGCGCTGACACGGCACCAAGCTTGGCCATTCCCAGCCACGTAGAAACGTATTCGGCGCAGTTGGGCATGAACACGCATACAACGTCACCGCGCTTCAAGCCCACGTGCTCTTGCATCACCCTCGCTATTTGGTTTGAGAAGTCAGCAACCTGCAATAAAAAGTCGTAAAACCCTTTCAAGTCGGGACGTCTGAGTGTCTGCATCGCGATCCCTTGGCACATCAATTAGGACGCAGGCTGGTTTTAGTAACGCCTGAAAAGATTACGGTTACTGAAGTAGAAATGAAGATGTGGAAAGATAGAGATAGAAAAAACAAGACATTAATAAACTTTTTTAGATAGAGGTTAAATAAATAAGTTAAGATTATTCCAAAATTCATATCCCTGGTTCGGTGCGGTCGGGCTCAGCTTCTACTGTATACATAGGTCGGTAGAATTAAGATTTAAACAGGATACCCACCTCTTGAAAAGTCCAAGTCTTATCGCCGACCATGATAAAGCAGGGTGCGTCGGGGCACCTCAGCGCACGCTTCGTGAACAGGTCTGCCACTGTAGCGTTCTGTCGCCCCCACCTCTTGGAGCGGATCATCCCGTTTGCATACCGCCACAGAAATCTGGCATCACATGAAATGTGCCCATCAGATCTAGGTCTACACTGTACAAGGTCTACGTCATATATTTATAAAGTTATGAATTGTCAATTCAAATTTTGTTTTTTTTTTGTAATTACTCTACCACCACGAAAATTGCGGACAAGATTTTAGATCAGTGCATTTAATTTTTGATACTAAATAAAATCGCAGTAGGATGAAGCCCATTGGGAAAGGAGGAGAATATCATAAAAATTAAAGGAAAAATAAATTACGGGCGATCTGAGGTCGGGAAGGGGTAGAGGGTAAGGGTTTAGGGGTAAAAAACGGTTTTTATCGATTTCCGGCAAAACTACTTTTGCACTGGGGTATTTTGCAGTGGCAGTACTGGTTTGTACAAACCTCTATAAAGTATCAAGTACCTAAAAAGTGTACCGTCTCATTTCTATACAAATCTAAAAAGCCTCAAAAAAATATTATGAAAACAAAATACCCGACTGCTTAGAAGTAATGAACTGACAGTACCTACGGGAACCAACGTAGTTTTAGTAGATCTTTCTTTGTCCGTAGTAAAAAGTATTGTTTATCTCCGTCTGCAGCACATAAAGATATATTATATAGATAGAGTGATACTTGTTTTTCTCTTTTCAGTACATTACTGCGAAGCAGTCGGGTTTTTTGTTTTCATAATAATTTTTTTTTGTTTTGTTAATAAATTGAGTAGAGCCAAAACTACCAACGGACTAAAAAAACTAACCATCGAGCTGTAGCTAATTTGTAGCGACAATCACACAAAAGAATTGAGATGTAAATGGGTGCCAAGTTCTACAGAAAATTCCTGCTACAATTATTTATTAGACCATTTTCTGTCTGTATAAGTAACTATAAAATATAATTTATTTCCTTTTCTTCGCTACAATTGATTTTTATTAAAAAAGAAAAGAAACTTAATATTACACTCGAACAGTCAAATTACATATTTGCAAATAGCAAGTAACTGACAAATATAGACAAAAAGAACCTAAGCAACCTACCTATCATCTTCAACATAAGACTACGGAACACCGAACTCATCAAAATCTTTGGATAAAATTCGCATTCCAACCGTACACGCCAATAAAAGTAATGCGATAAAGTACTCTAAGTATTGAGTAGGAACTATTTATATAAAAATTCTCAACAAAAAATAGAATTAACTCAAAACGCACCAAAAAGTAAAAAATAACTGTCATTTTGTTGCTTTAATTTACTGAAGCATAATTATCTATGAAGTCGGTGCCAGCAAGTTTAAAGAACATTTATTTAACGTAGTAAAGCAGTTTGTGGGTTCTAGGTAATGTTCTTAAAGTATAAACCTTGGCTGGCACAGACTCCTAGATATGCTTAAGTAAATTAAAGCAATTATATGAATATGACACAGTTATTTTTTACTTTTTAGTGCGTTTTGGGTCAGTTATATTTTTGGTTAAAAATTTTTATTTTTTACTTTTTAGTGATTTATCGCCACGCAACTACTACTACTGTACTACTTGTACTGTACTGTACTGTAATAGTACATTATACGGCACTTGTAGTCAAAAAGCTACCGATACTTACACTAAAACCGAAATCGCTATAAAATTTGAAGAGTTCCTTCAATTTTCCCAGGATATCATCATCAGATCCTAACATGATGACAATGGGACCACCTTGGAAGTGTGCCCTTTCTAATAAAAAAAAGGATTATCAAAATCGGACAACTCTGTAAAAAGTTATGCATGGTCATACATAAAAAAAAATATATATACATGTCGAATTGAGAACCTCCTCCGTTTTTTTTCGTCAGTTAATAACTAGATCATAGTTCCAGTTTATCCTTGGTCACTGAATACCGACGCGTAGTCCAAGCAGAAGAGTATTTACAATACGAAGCTTTGTTATATTATGTTCATTCCACAGATACCTAGCTAGTAACCGCTACGTACAGTTGCCTATGGATTTAAAAATAAAGCGCTATTTATAAATTCATGAACGCACGTGTACATACCTACCTACTCATGGTGGCAAGTGGCAACCATACCATTGAATATTATCGTATCTATCGATAAAATCAATTTTATACGTTGTCAATGTAAAGATACAGAGTAGAAATACAGAAATATAGGTCAACTTTGTGTAAACTTTCCCACGGATGGAATCACTTAGCGAGCTATGTACGAATTGCATTAAATATTTACGAGGGAAGAAACGCACATGGCCCTACCTTCATATAATACTCGAACATAGGTAGAATGTGCATATTCTAATCAACCTTGTCATTGCAATATGGGAAGCTAGTAAGGACGGTACATACTTCATCATCATCAATTTCAGTCTATTAACGGCCCACTACAGGGCCAGGCTTCTCTCCTTATTGGAGAGGGGATATGGAGCGTAGACCCTCCACGCTGCTCTAATGCGGGTTGGCGGGCTTACTTACTTATTACATAACTAGTATCGAACTCTGTCGAAAGGTTGTTAGGGTTTTGTTTCAATTGGTTCAAATGTGATGATAAGGGTTACGGCGCCTAAGTGTTTTCACTGAAATCGTTGCCAAATCCCTATGAGATATAACAAAACAATGTATGGAATTATTCTTTATTTGATATTCTTAGAAGATTGCATGCTTTTATCTCGCAGGCGAGTGTCTGCTAGTTTGTCATAAAATGTGTCAATTCCAAAAATTACCGTTATTATGGATGTTAAAGCCATTATTGTAAACTGAAATTGATTTAAAGCCTCCAAACATTAAAATACTTACGTAACTATAATAAAGCTGAACAGTTCATGTTTGAATTATTTTTCATCTGATAGATTAGTTACTTAAGGAAATTGGATTATTCCAGTAGTTTTATTATACGGCAACTAACACCGTGGCAATCGGAACTGCAAGTTTACGGTATAGGTACCTTAAAGAAGGAAGCTCTCTTTCTCACAGCCTATAAAAATATGAAATAATAATTAAATATGTAGTTATTGTTTATGACTCTCGTGGCTATGATGTGATGAAGCCTTATCTATGTAGAACTACTAGGAAGGCCAATGGCGCAACATCGCGACGGCATTAAAGTAAAATCGTTTGGCAGGGGCTATGAAATATAGTTTTCATGGTGAACATTCGCTAGTAGTTAGGTACCTAATGCATTGAAAAGGGTAAATCAAACAGCATTGCGGCGTTAGTTCGGGTACCGGCGCCGCGTAGTTGCGAACGTAATCCTATAATTAAATAAACATTGCAAAGCCTGGCAAATATGCCTGTGACAATATTTATATCTATTCCACGGCGACAATATCTTTATTGGACAGTAGGAAAGAGCCGCAATCGGATGCTATAGAAATGTAGGATAATTTTTTAATTTTTGACTCCTAGTTTTTCGCATTAACATAGGGACCTATTGCTTCATCTCCCGAGCAGGATAACTTCACCTCACTATTTATCAACCAAATCCTATCCATAAATGTCGATAATGTCAGCATACAGAATCGAAGTGGTGCAAGAATAAGAATTTCTAATCGATAAAAAAATTTCTACTCGATAGGAATAACTTTGACAGGGGCTGCAAAAGAATTCCTGTCTTTAAATCTCCGCAAAATTTAAAGGTAAAAATATTCCTAGGGAAACATCAAAGGTCACTATGCTGAGAGTTACATAGTTATCATCCAAAAAATCAAAACGAACGAAGAAGTTTTATAACCGACGAAAAAAGAGGTTCTCAATTCGACACGTATATTTTTTTTATGTATAACTTTTTACAGAGTTGTCCGATTTCGATAATTCTATTTTTATTAGAAAGGGAATACTTCCAACATGGTCCTGTATGTTATCATGTTAGGTTCTGATGATGATATCTGGGAAAATTGAAGGAAATCTTCAAATTTTATAGGCACACTTGCAGCGATTTCGGTTTTTGTGTAACAGTATAGCTTTTTGTCTACTAGTGCCGTATAATATACTATGAGAGTATAGTTCGAGTACGTTACGTGGCGATAAATCATTAAAAAGTTAGAAATAAAAATTTTTAACAAAAAATAGAACTGAAAAAATATGCTGAAGTAAATTAAAGCAACTACATGACACGTTATTTTTTACTTTTTAGTGTGTTATGAGTATCTATTTTTTGTTAAAAATTTTTATTGAAGCACAAAATCCATTACGTGTTCTAAGACCACGTTCCGGATGGCGCAGTGTGGGACGCCTTACAGCGCGATGGTCCGACGACCTTAAAAAAATAGAAGTACTGGATGTGAAAGGCGTAGGATGCAGTTTGGAGGCGCGCTTACTGAAAGTCCAGCATTAGAGGAATAAAGCACGACAGGTTTGTAAAGACGATTCTCAATAATATCAAATATTCTACTATATACTACTAGGTTCCTACTCGATATGTACGTTTATCTTCCTAATTCACTATCCTTATACCGAGTAGGTATACTCTTATCAAATTATGTTTGCCTAGTAAGTTTAATTAAAAATAAATAATGGCTATTTGTTTGTGATGAATGGTCAATTAGGAATTCCGGATCGGAAGGTAAAACACGAAATAATACAGCGGGTCTATCTTAAATTAATTCTGTAAAGGAAAGCTCTCGGATTAGAAGGAAAAGAGGTCAAGTGGAAATGTTATAATATCTATTATTATGATTCAAAAACAATTGTTCAATTAGTTTTTATTTTAGGTACCTAGATGGTCCTTTGGTAGAGTTGTTATCTATCTGAGGTGATTTGAAGGAATATTATAATACATAAATAGTTAATTAGTTGCTGTAGGCACACACTGCTTTTAGCATGTATAATCCAGACAACTGAAAATCAACAGTTACGTATCACAAAAATATTTTCCAGTTTTAGGAATCGAACCCACGGCCTTGACCGTAGGCAGGATACCATCCACTGCGCCAATCATCCAACTGTATAATAATTGTAGATAAATAAAGTGATGTCTACGTCTCGTCTAGGATATCAAAAAACGTTTAAACCAGTGGCCATCCATCGGTCGAGACGACCTTCATCGATCGTCATACTCCCATCGGCCATCCCTAGCACGCGACTGACAAAGTTGTTTACATAATTATAGCTAATTAGCTATCTATCGATTCATTTCATTTTTATAGTGTATTTTATATCGTCAAGTGCATGCGAAAAGCAAGGTTAGAGTTGCTTTCGTCATTTTCTTTTTTTTCAATTTTATAGATGACTTTTAATGATGATGAAGATTTGATAATGTTTACCGTTTTTGTACCGCATTTAATATATACCTTACTATGTATTGTTACAGCCTGTAAAGGATGCTTATACTGGAAATTATAGAATTATATATATTTGTCAGTTCAGGTATATTAGTTCAAAATTTAAAAAAAAAGTCGCAGATATTATTAACAGACATAAATTTTTATGTACTTTTTACCGGTATACCATATCAATTGAAACACTGAGCTGTTAGCAAAGTAGGTGACATTTACGATGCTTAATTGGAAAATTTGGAAATTCCTACTCCCATTTTCAATTTGAAATGAATTTGCCATTTAACTATTTACTATGGTATGAAATTTTATATGTACCTATAAGTACGTAAACATTTGATCTTATATCTACCTAATAATACGAAACTTGAGATTCATAGGCTAATTAAAAATCTCGCAATTAATCCATATTAAATGTTAAAAGTTGACGCATCTTGTTTTGTAACATCACTTCACTCTCACCTATGAAGGTGCGTAGAAATAGTAGCTGATATACAACACTCATTGCTATTAAAATAGACTAGTATAAATGAAAACTCACTTGGTGTCCCGCGGCAGGGTTTTCACGATCACATAAATCCATTTCCTGTAACGGTACACGCAGGGCGCTATCGCGAGGATCGCGAATATCGCCGCTTTAGAGAGCGTGCTGAGCACGGCGGCCATCGCGGCGGCTAATGCCATGAGAGCGACGAGCGCTGCCAAAAGCGCGTCCATGCTGGCGATCAGCCCAGTGGGGCGCTCCGCTATCGAGCAACTACGCACAGTCAACTAAACAATGCACTGATAAACACGCGTCGCGCGGCTCCGTGCGTGCGGCTCCAGTGAACGTTCTCCAGTCAATGCGCAAAGGACGTGCGCCGCGCCAGCCGCCCGGCGCCGCGGCGCGTCAATCGCGAAGCCCCCCTCGGCGCCAGATGTACACGGTGCATGCGCGAACAGCTGATCCCCGAAGGGACCCTTTTGTGTACACAAAAAACGGTTACCTAACTCATATAACTTGTAAAAGGTTATCAAAATAAACCGGCAGAAACGCCACGAAAATCAAAATTGTCCTAACTGGATAAAATTCTATAATTTTTATATTCTTGTCGGTTCTAAATTTTAAAATGACAACGCTTTCTTTTTAGATTAAAATCTTTTTAATAAGCCAATAGATAAAACATTCAATCGTACTTATAAAACCTTTTCACATGTTTCAATACAAATTTATGGTGTTTTTTTATAACCATGAGTAGGTATATATCGTAGACAGTAGTAGTAAATATAGGTTATGCACACAGAGTACTTTGTACATACTAATTACTGATAGTATCGCTATTGTATTGTACTTATTTTACAGGTACTTTGCCTCATCTCAATATCCTGTTCAATAGTAAGAAGATAATAATAAATGCGACAAGAATTTTCCTTAATGGAATTTGAATATATGTTATTTTGTTGCGGTTCTGGCAAAAAGTTTTACTTAGATTTATAAACCCTAATAAAATAAAACCTGACCTAGGATTCGAACTCGGGATCTTGTGATAGACCAACGAGGTAAATAGTCTTTATAGACTTGATAATATTCACACTCTTATCCCCCAAGTGCACACGCATCAAATATTTCCCAAGAAATATTTTCTAATATAAATAAAATTAAATAGTAGTTCAAAATTTTATTAACATATAGCTGAGATATCAAGAGCTACTTAGGCACATGTCGAATGCCAAATAGAAAAAAATGTACATTAAATTTTAAATAGATTCACTTTTTAGCCCTTATCCACCAAACGAGATCCTTTTGCAACATCGCCATTGTTCTGAATCATTTGTTTATTATCATGTCCGACACATTATTCTGACCCAGAATCCAGATACGGATATTGTGCACATGACGCACACATATTTTTTATATAACTGCGTGCAAACAAGCGAGGTCCCCGGGATGTTAAGTGATTACCTCCGCCAATGAACATCTGAGTTAGGTAACTGATATTTGGGTATTGTTTATCTTCTTATAACCCCAAATTTTAAGTGCAAATCTAAAGTTGGGAGCTATTTGTGTAAAAAACAGTTTAATTTTTTTTATTGTCTTATTATATAGCCATCCAAGCAATTTACGTGCGAATTAGAACTCAATGATACCTAAAGTCCTAAGTTTAAGCCTAGAGCTAATGCCGTTACGAGTAGAATTCGCCATGTTAATGGATAAAGTCTACATAGACCAAATAATAAAGTCTACATACTATCTGAATACCCCTCTTCAAAAGCTCTTGCAATCATGAATCAACGTAAGACGACACAGCAAATTCTGTCTAACCGCGCACAATACGTGATATCAATACCAGCTCATTTATAAAACATTAAATTAAAAATATAAAAAACCCCCGACCGACCCAAATTAGAAACATAAAAAGAACCAGTCAAGACATATTCAACGAGCCCAAACTCGATGGGTTTGCTACCTTCGAGCTTTATCATCAGACCAGCTCAGTGGTTCCAGAAGACATTAGTGTTTCAAATGTCAGATCACACACATACTTTCAAGCAAACTGAGCGTGTAACATTTCTATCACACCTAACAAACGACCTGATGACCTTGAAGACCTGAACCGATTTCCATCAAACATAGCTAAGAACACTCTCGACTGATATATATACCTTTCAAACAAAAAAACCACATTAAAATCGGATCATCCGTTTGGGAATTACGATGCCACAGACAGACACATACATTTACACAGACACGACAAACTTATAACACCCCGTCGTTTTTGCGTCGGGGGTTAAAAATGGCGTTTAGGAAAAGGAACGCGCTATGAAATCAAAGAACAGTTTTAGAAAGTTATCTTTACTAAATAGTCATTAAGCAATGTTACCCATTACCTTATACTTAATATCTATTAAGTAAACCCTAATTAAAACAGATAAAACAATCACGTCAGTCTTAGAATTTGAGACTGTAATGACAATAACAATCAACAAACATTTACACTTTACATTTATACTTCATATTGCAATTTCAACGGCAAGCTAATGATTATCATTTATCAATAAGTTGTTCTTTACATTTAATTATTGGTTAGTAAGAAACAGATGATACCAACGATACAATAGTACAGAATATTCTTTTGTCTCAATTATATACAAATTTATTTTCAGCCAATGAGATACCTAGGTAAGTATTTTTTTGTAAAATTATATATTAAAATATTTTGTGACTTAGAATTCTTTATTATACGAGTACAATTGTTTTCAATTTGATTGCAGGTATAATTAATTAAAAAAACAAACATTAACTATTAAATATTGACTGACGGAATTATAATTAATTATATGAGTGTGTAATATATATAAATAAAATAAATTGGATTACTTTTGACTATGTCTCACAATATTAACATTTTTTGAAAAACTACTAGATAAAACATAAGCGGTTACAATGCAATCTAACATAACAAAAATAAACATCTAACTGAATAATAAAAGTCCGTCTAAATATTTTTATATTAAGCTGGAAGATTTAAAACAATATAAAGTTTTGAGATTTCATAAACTGAAATTACTTTGTTAACACTTATTAGGTAAAAATATGATCACAATAATGAAATATATTTTTTATTTGATCACTTTACAGAGTAGCAGTTTTTTTTATTTATTCACTTTTACAACATAATAAGAATATAGTATATAAATGCAATAGAAAAATACAGATACTTTATTTTGTAGAATAGATCAATTATTCGAGTACATACAAAACTGTATCACATGTGAGGAAATATTTTCTACCACCTACTTAATATACACATAGTTTGTCCAAACCTTAAAAATGTCTATTCTTTTTTTATTTATTTATTTATCAAACAAAACGGAGCAACGCATCGACCTAGCGTTGCGGCACCGTTTCGTAAAGAGTATCGTGTTACACGCACAATACTTTTGGAGAAAAGTTTGCGTTGTCGATTTTGGAAATGTGAAACACATCGATCGTATTGGCCCTAAATTTGAGTACATTCTTTTATTCAACGCAAATTAGAACTGTTTTTCTAAGGTCGTTTAAACATTGTACTATCATCTATTAGGCAAATCAGGTGACTGCATGGGATTCAAGCCTAGGCAAAAATCACCTTGTTTTCTGGTGATATATTTTCTGTAGGTTAAGGTTTATTCAGTATACCATCAGTTGCTCGAATGCCTAATGCTAACAAATTTAATGGAAGGAAAAATAGTATGCCGAGAATAAAAAATATCAAGGCTAATGAATTCCTAAGCTGATCTATATTAACATCTATAACGAACTATTATTTTGAAGTAAATCACTTAAAGTTACTTTAAGGACAGACCTAAAATTCAGATTTATCAAGTTAAAGACATACAAAATAAAGTTGTTTTTATGCCACAAAGTATTGCAGTTAATATTACAGGTGTCTATACTGTAGGCATAATAAGTCATTTGAGTTAAAATTTACCAGATTTTAATTATATCAACAAAATAATCACAAAATTGACATACAACTAAAGTATTTAGTTTTCAATGAAAGAAGCAAAACCTAATATACAAAATAACATTGAGTCCGTAAAGTAAAATGATCACAATCGTATTTGTCCATTGCTGATTTTGTCAAACTCCTCTGGTCCTAGTGGAAGATATTTTCCTTTTTTCAGATCCAAATAGTAAAGCTTGTCGCCTTTTACTAAGCTCGGGTCGAAACCTTCCCTTTGTAAGTCAGTCTTCTTCATTTTAAACGTACCTGGAAATATTTATGATTGTCTAAATAATAAATAGAAAATAACGAAAAAGACTCAACAAACTAAATTTAAAAAATCACACTTATATTATAAAAGCGAAAGTTTGTATGCGTCTGTTTGCTCTTCGACAGATCTGTTTGAAATTTAGCATGGAGGTAGACTATTCCCTTGATGAAAACATCGGCCTCTTTTTATCCCGATGTAATTAAGATAATAACAGATAAAATTTTATTTTCTTATGGTATTTTTATGTGGAATGATGATTTAAAAAAGAATGAAGAAAATCAGAATAATCAATATTCAATTATTATTGCTAATTTGGTTTAAAAAAAATAACACCATAAGTAATATAAAAACACATGTTATTCTAAAAACAAATATCTATGATAAATACACATAAGTAATGGTATAGTTACCAGTCATGTCGACACTAGTCATGACCCGCAGGAACACGGGGCGCGCGTACGCCGGCAGGTCGCGCGCCAGCCCGTCGGCCAGCGCCGCCAGGTCCAGAGACCCGTTGACGTCCACGATACCGCACATGCCCGCTAATAATATATTATAATGATATATAGTTACCAGTCATGTCGACACTAGTCATGACCCGCAGGAACACGGGGCGCGCGTACGCCGGCAGGTCGCGCGCCAGCCCGTCGGCCAGCGCCGCCAGGTCCAGAGACCCGTTGACGTCCACGATACCGCACATGCCCGCTAATGATATATTATAATGATATATTATAATGATATATAGTTACCAGTCATGTCGACACTAGTCATGACCCGCAGGAACACGGGGCGCGCGTACGCCGGCAGGTCGCGCGCCAGCCCGTCGGCCAGCGCCGCCAGGTCCAGAGACCCGTTGACGTCCACGATACCGCACATGCCCGCTAATGATATATTATAATGATATATAGTTACCAGTCATGTCGACACTAGTCATGACCCGCAGGAACACGGGGCGCGCGTACGCCGGCAGGTCGCGCGCCAGCCCGTCGGCCAGCGCCGCCAGGTCCAGAGACCCGTTGACGTCCACGATACCGCACATGCCCGCTAATGATATATTATAATGATATATAGTTACCAGTCATGTCGACACTAGTCATGACCCGCAGGAACACGGGGCGCGCGTACGCCGGCAGGTCGCGCGCCAGCCCGTCGGCCAGCGCCGCCAGGTCCAGAGACCCGTTGACGTCCACGATACCGCACATGCCCGCTAATGATATATTATAATGATATATAGTTACCAGTCATGTCGACACTAGTCATGACCCGCAGGAACACGGGGCGCGCGTACGCCGGCAGGTCGCGCGCCAGCCCGTCGGCCAGCGCCGCCAGGTCCAGAGACCCGTTGACGTCCACGATACCGCACATGCCCGCTAATGATATATTATAATGATATATAGTTACCAGTCATGTCGACACTAGTCATGACCCGCAGGAACACGGGGCGCGCGTACGCCGGCAGGTCGCGCGCCAGCCCGTCGGCCAGCGCCGCCAGGTCCAGAGACCCGTTGACGTCCACGATACCGCACATGCCCGCTAATGATATATTATAATGATATATAGTTACCAGTCATGTCGACACTAGTCATGACCCGCAGGAACACGGGGCGCGCGTACGCCGGCAGGTCGCGCGCCAGCCCGTCGGCCAGCGCCGCCAGGTCCAGAGACCCGTTGACGTCCACGATACCGCACATGCCCGCTAATGATATATTATAATGATATATAGTTACCAGTCATGTCGACACTAGTCATGACCCGCAGGAACACGGGGCGCGCGTACGCCGGCAGGTCGCGCGCCAGCCCGTCGGCCAGCGCCGCCAGGTCCAGAGACCCGTTGACGTCCACGATACCGCACATGCCCGCTAATGATATATTATAATGATATATAGTTACCAGTCATGTCGACACTAGTCATGACCCGCAGGAACACGGGGCGCGCGTACGCCGGCAGGTCGCGCGCCAGCCCGTCGGCCAGCGCCGCCAGGTCCAGAGACCCGTTGACGTCCACGATACCGCACATGCCCGCTAATGATATATTATAATGATATATAGTTACCAGTCATGTCGACACTAGTCATGACCCGCAGGAACACGGGGCGCGCGTACGCCGGCAGGTCGCGCGCCAGCCCGTCGGCCAGCGCCGCCAGGTCCAGAGACCCGTTGACGTCCACGATACCGCACATGCCCGCTAATGATATATTATAATGATATATAGTTACCAGTCATGTCGACACTAGTCATGACCCGCAGGAACACGGGGCGCGCGTACGCCGGCAGGTCGCGCGCCAGCCCGTCGGCCAGCGCCGCCAGGTCCAGAGACCCGTTGACGTCCACGATACCGCACATGCCCGCTAATGATATATTATAATGATATATAGTTACCAGTCATGTCGACACTAGTCATGACCCGCAGGAACACGGGGCGCGCGTACGCCGGCAGGTCGCGCGCCAGCCCGTCGGCCAGCGCCGCCAGGTCCAGAGACCCGTTGACGTCCACGATACCGCACATGCCCGCACGACCTTCTGTGTTCGGCACCTGGTTACAAACAAAAATACATATGTCTATGTCTAATCTAGAATATTTTTAGTATCTCCTTTAAACTGAAATTGTATTACATGTTTTTTAAAACTGCCCAATATTTTGATCTCGGTCACCATAAATGTTATCAAGGTTAGTGTAGAAAGCAACATGGTAAAATAAAAGTACGATGCGCTGATTTGTTTTTCGGAAACTTCTAGTGTAATCTTGCGTGATGATCTTAATATTCAATGAAATTAGGAAAAGGGAGAGAAGGATTGTGGCAAGTGGAAAAACGTGGTCCCTGTCTAAGACACGACGTGACAGTATGAATGTACGGATATCTTTATGTTTTTACATTTAACAGTGGTGCCACATATTAGCAAAAATTCTACTCAGTTACTAAATAATTGCCCAATGAGCCTCTGAGGTAATCTAAAACTGACATTGCCATTCGCTCTTTTTCTTTTTTTTCTTTTTATCGACTACAAGTTGGCCCTTGACTGCTATCACACCTGATGTTAAGTAATGATGCAGTCTAAGATGGAAGCGGGCTAACTTGTTAGGAGTGGGACGAAAATCCACCCCCGTTTCGGTTTCTACACGACATCGTACCGGAACGCTGAATAGCTTGGCGATACGAAATGAATCTCTCGGCAATGAAGCTGTATAATCCACAACTCACCAGTACGCCGTAGACGACTGCGTCGCGCTGGTGGGCGATGTTGGATATGACGGCCTCCACTTCACTGGTGCTGACGTTCTCGCCGCGCCAGCGGAACGTGTCGCCGGTGCGGTCGCGGAAGTACAGGTAACCGAACTCGTCCGCCACTAAAATATCACCTGTGGACAAATAGTGTGTGTTTACTGTCCTGCGTGTTGGTCTACTTCGCTGTTTTAGTGATGTATGTGGCTGCTGTAAAAATATTGTACCTAAGAAATTATCAAGAAACCTTGATAATTAATTGATAAATCAAGTCTTCAATGACCAGGACATTGGCATAAAGGTCTGAAAGTGACCAATACAGTGACAGACACATACTTAAAATCTAATAATTATTACGTACTGTATAACCTATATCGACAGTTCTTCAAACCCACATTAGAGCAGTGTTGCATCCGGCGGGGTCACCATCGTTTCCAAAAAAAACTTAAAATTATATATTATATAAAAATATTAGTTTTTGTCTCTGTCTGTTCTCTGGCTAATCTCAAAAATAGCATGACCGATTTTGTCGAGACTTTAACTCGCAGATAAATAATGTTATAAGGAGTAACTTGGCCTACTATTATTTTACGAATTTCTCTGTTTAGTTTACTTGTAAATAAACTCTAATAATCTCTTAACCAAAGTTTCTTTAATCGTCAAACCAAGCACTTACCAGATATAAAAGCGGAGTCCCCATGTGTGAACACGTTCCTCACGATCTTCTTCTCGGAAGCGTTCTTGTCCACGTAGCCCAAGTACTCGCGGGTCGGGTTGTTGGCTGATATTTTACCTATGAACACACCGGGCTCGTTCGCTTGCGCCAACTGCATAGAAAATCGTTACAAAAGCAAATCATGTCATTAGCATTATTTAGGTTCGTACTAAATGGCATCTCGGCCGACAAGACATGTTAAAATACATATAAATAAAGTTGGAGTGTCTGTTTGTACATACACAAAAAAAAATCTTTTTTATTTTATCTGTGTCTGTTTGGTCCGGCTTATCTCTGAAACTACCAGTCGGATTGTAAAAATTATTTTTGTATATGATAGCCAGACTCATGAGAACTGGCATAGGCTAATTTGTATCCTGATATTGCCACAAACATAATATCAGCCACACTTTCGAAATTGATTAACGATACCAGATCCGTGATTCCGCGGTTCAACACTCGTTATAACCCAAAAGTCGTGGGTTCAAACCCTTCCACAATTTTTGATAGTATGTTTATTTCTTCAAAATGTAGAAATGGTTACAAGCTTACAATATGACAGTTAACGTACTCCTGTCAGCCAAATGAATCTGATGTAGTGAAGTGAATATTACTTTACTCCCAATTATAAAGTAATTGCAATATAAAGTAGATTTATTAATTAGTGCCATTTTTAATTGCACATTAGAAAACTATGTTTTTATTTATTTTATTATTCTTAAGTAATCAACTGCGTAATAGAACAGAAATACATTTTCAGTTCATTATCCAAATTAATTATCTATATAAAATTATTATTATAAAAACAAAAAACCCAACTGCTTAGAAGTTATGAACTAATTACGTTATGAACTATATGTGAATAATTAAGTTATGAACTAAAGTTAGTTTACTACCTGGGAAAGAAAGATCTACCAAAACTACGTCTGTCGCCGCAGCACCATAAAGTATTTAGAATTTTATATAGATATAGTGATCCTTGTTTTTTCTTTTTCATTACTTCTAAGCAGTTGGGTTTTTAGTTTTAATTTGTGGTATAGAAATGTGACGGTACACTTGATACACTTTTTGACATTGCTTGTTAAAACAGTAATATAAACATGATATGATATTTATATTTTTTAAATGTTCTTTTTACGACCTTTCATTTGATACCCATATTGCTAAGATAAAAGAAAAAAATGCACACATCCCCCTTTTTCCCCCCATTTACAGCCGCCATTTTGAAAATTTATATAGCCTATGTCACTTTCACAATTTAGCCGAATTACACGACACCTCACATGTCAAAATCCGTTGAGCCGTTTAGGCTGTAGCGCGTGCCGAAGAAATGGGCATACATACATACATACATACGCTCGAAAAACATTACCCTCCTTCTGACGCAGTCGGGTAAAAAGTACGGTAAGCCGCCACGTTAAATCCTTTCCGGTCGCTATTAATAACATTTGAGGGTGATTGTTACAAAAACGAACATTACCAACGACCACCAACTCGCATTGGTGCAGCGTGGTAGGTCTAAGCTCAATATCCACGCATGAAGGCCGTGAACAGGCTGATAATAATGATTTGTTTCTTTAGCTTTCGCTTAATTGTTGGATCAAGGGTCGGATACAGAAGGCAGTAGTCTTTGAGACGGCGCGTATTGTGAGGAGGTTCCTCACTCTGGAGCCCTGCCTACCGGTTGTTCGGGCCCCCGAGCCCCGCAGCAGGCGGATTAGATTTTTTTATAAATTTTTAATCGTTTTTTATAATTTTTTATAAGCATTGTTGAAAATTTTAAAAAATATTGTAAATAAATAAATGGTAGTGTAAAATGTGTCTCTTTTATTTACCTGACAAAGTCCCTGGGAATCTCTGACAGGTTCTCCAGTTTCCTGGTCTACTTTGATGATAGCGATGGGATATACCTTCGGGAATATCCTTGACACGAAACCAATAGCACCCGGCGTGCCGTCCGTGTTAGCTGTAAAACAAACAAATAAGCATATCCTATAAATACTTTAACATATTAAACGTATAAGTATAAAATAACTTATATATTAAACGTATAAGTATAAAATACCTGGCAAACGTTGTTTAGCCATGTATATTATTTCTAGAAAACATTTTTTTTTACATAGGGGTTGATCGTGTAGGGGTGAAAATTTAGGTTGTATGTATTTTTTAATGCTACATTATAAAAAAAATGTCCACAAATTAAAATGCAATGTTAGGGGCGGACAACCCTTATCACTTAGGGGTATGAAAAATAGATAATAGCCGATTCTCAGACTTGCTGAATGTGCATATAAAATTTCATAAAAATCGGTCAAGCTGTTTCGGAGGAGTATGGTAACTAACACTGTGACCCGAGAATTTTATATATAAGACTAGCTGACCCAGCAAACGTTGTTTTGCATTAAAAATTAAAAAAAAATGTAGATGAAAATTAGATAGTAACCTATTCTCAGACCTGCTGAATACGAATACAAAATTTGGTAAAAATTCGGAGGAGTGCGGTAACTAACATTGTGACAGGGAAATTTTATTTATTAGAAGATAATTAACGGGAATTTACATGACCGAAAACAGAGTCGAGTGTCCTAAAAAGAAAGTTCAAAAAATGCAACTCTAGACTTTCCTCTAAACTTGAGGTTCCAAAGTAATACATAATCTATACTAATATTATAAAGAGGAAATCTTTGTTTGTTTGTAATGAATAGGCTCAAAAACTACTGGACCGTTTTTAAAAATTCTTTCACCATTCGAAAGCTACATTATCCACGAGTAACATAGGCTAAATTTTATTTTGGAAAAAAATAGGGTTCCGTAAAATATTTGGGTTTTTCGGACACAAGGTGTAAAAATCAACCAGAAAAGTTACTTATTTTGCGTACGCTGCCTAAACTATAAAAGATAGAACCATAAAATGTTCTAATTAATTGGAGATCTTATAAATATCTACAAAAAAGTCCGCGACACACTATACCTATCTATGTCGAGTGAGGCACAACAACCATTTTATAATTTAAAAATCTTGAATTTTTTTTGGACTACATTTAAACGCATTTATTTTACTCATGCTATTAATCCTTATCAAAATAAATTATTTCATCACTAAGTACAGTTTATGTAGATAATATTTGGTATTTAAAAGATTAAAATTGGACTTTTGGTTTTGAAGTTATGGCGAAATTAAAATATTACTATTTCTGCGTTGCGAAGTGAGCGTCACCAAGGCGGGGTGCGCGTGCGGGAGGGGACTTTAGATCTATGTTATATATACGATGATGAATTAAGAATTCGATCTTTGTTCAAATATCTATTTAGTACACGGAAGAGTTTGTTCGTTTGTTTAAACGGGCTAATCTCTATCTGCGTGTCGGATTGTAAAATTATTTTTGTTTATTCTGAAGGCTAGACTCAAGAGTGAAATATACTATTTAATATCAATTTATACCCATCAGCTTGCCATAAATATATATTTTTAATGTTAATGTACTGAAATGTCATACAACGTTGAACAAAAATGTAGACCTTTAGTACACGGGACGGGACGGAGAATATTGCTTCACGGGAAACTATAAAAAAATTAAATTGAGAGGGGGAGCGGGGAATGAGCACACTATATGTGCCTTTACACATTTTGTATGAAAGTCTGTCTTTAAAATTAGAAGGGTACCTAAGAGGTTTTCACGCGGACGAAGTCGTGGGCGACTGCTAGTCGTAATATAAGCAATTAATCCCAAGAAATAATTAACAGTGAGTTTAATTGTTTGCTATAGTTTAATTTCTCTCAAAGTTATAATGTTAATATACTTTGCGAGGAAATAGAACATAGGGCCTAATGATGGTGGTAAAGAGGAAGTTCTCGCCCAGCTTAGAGTCTTCAAGATGGTTGGTGTTCTGTTGATATAAATGTAGTACCCGAGTATCCCACGAAAAATTCTGGCGAACAGGACACCTTGCGCCATATCTACCTACCTAACAATGTGGTACCAATAACTAAGCCCGTGTCGGAGAACGACTTTCAGCCCTTCACACTCCTGCATTTCTGCAACGCCCGATATTTAACCCAATGTTATACTTTTACAATCAGAAGTGCATATTCTAAACAATTTTATGTCTAGAAACATTTTCGTTTAACAATACCATCAAAAGTCTTTATTGTTAGGGAGTTTATTGCAATTTCCTATAAAGACACGTCATCATGTCGGGGATCGGCCAAGCCGTTTGGGAGTTGTATGGGGACATATAAATAGTGAAGAATATACAGAAATACAATAATAATAACCCTGACCCCCGGCCGTCTGACCTTCCCGCCGGGAGGAATCCTCCGCCCGGAGCATTTATGTATCTATGTAGCGTATATTTAAGTTTATTTATTTTAAGTATTTAAGTAAGCTTATCATAACAGTATCTATTGTGTACCCGGGCGTGATGGTATAGTACATAAAACGATAATAAAACTCTTTATTACACTAAAGAACATAAAATCATAGAACAAAAAGAAATATGCTATACAAATCCAAATTTTAATAACCGGTGAGTGCAACCTTTGTTACGCTTAAAAAACTTTAAAATGGATTGCATTAAACTGGACAAATTTTTACAGTTTGAAGTAAGAGCTAACAGACCTTTTATGGGCACGACATTCGATATTAATTTCAGTTAACTGCCATAATCAGGCTAAGAATGCTGCTACTAAGAATTATTTTAAGAAAAGAAAGAAAAAATAAATAGAAATTATTCTATACTACGAATAAATGTTTGATCCATAGTTAAATAGGTAAGCTAGTCAGTTCCACTATTATAAACGATATGCTAGTATTAAGAACACTTAATGATAATTTAATAGAGTCAAAACGTAATAGTACAGGATCCGTGGCCTATTTTTTCATTTGATTACTATCAAGCTAATTTTCCGTGAGTAGCTTCATTTTGATAAGACGCCCAACAATTTCCTGTGCGAAAATTTTTGATTGTGGTAGCTAACAGAGGTAGCAATGATAAAATATGTCGATTTGATGATTCTTCAATATTTATTACTAACTGAATTGTTTTTATTAAATCTTAAGATAATTATCTAAATTATTTGAAAAAATATTTGTCCTACAAAATCTATGGTTTCATCAAAGAGTCCTCCCCCTCCAACATGTATTGATAACGAGATTACCAAAAATGATTACTAACCAGCTGATTTTTTTTTTATTACTTAGTTAATATATATATAATTTAACAGCCATATTGTCCTACAAATTTCGTGGTATGTTATCCCGGTTCCTACGCTTAAAAGTAGTAGTACAGATCATTGATGTAAAAATAATTACTATCAAGCTGAATCTTCGTGAATAGCATCGTTTTAATGAGACGCCCAACAATTTCCTGTGCGAAAATTCTCGATAGTGGTAGCTAACAGAGGTAGCAATAATAAAATATGTCGATTTGATGATTCTCAAATATTAATTACTAACTGGATTGTTTTTCATTAAATCTTAAGATAATTATCTAAATTATTTGAAAAAATATTTGTCCTACAAAATCTATGGTTTGATCAAAAAGTCCTCCCCCTCCAACATGTATCGATAAGGAGATCACCAAAAATGATTACTAACCAGCTGATTTTTTTTTTTACTTAGTTAATATTTATATAATGTAACGGTCATATTGTCCTACAAATTCCGTGGTACGTTGTCCCGGTCCTACGGTCAAAAGTAGTAGTACAGATCCTTGATGTAAAAATAGCGTGGTACGCTATTGCGGTGCTCCAATTGAATATATATTGGAAAGTCATGAAATTAAAAATCAATTTATTTCTCAAGCGTGCGAAAAAAAAATGTTGACTTTTTGGTAGATTTCACTCAACAATAAGTTAAAAAATTACTGAACGTCAACTGAAATTAAACAAAACAATAACAAAGAAAACTTTGTGCCGCTTGGGTTTCTGTATTTTTAAATGATATCAACAAAGGACGGTACGAGTTATTTGAAAAAGGATATAAATCAAAAAATGAAAATGAAGAAATTTTAAAACAAAAAATCGTAGGATATGATCCTTCCAGTTTGCCACCAACAAAAGAAGAATTGTTACAACAAATTAAAAGAACTGCATTTATCTGCAATGTATGGTGTAACGCACATATGCGGTGCCCCACGGAAAAATTGCCGGAAAATTTTGGATGGACAATAATTGATGGCAAATATGAATATTATTGGTTTGATGGTCCCCAAAGTCCATCTTTTGAAGAATTATCTTCTGAAATACAAGGTACCCTATTTATACTATTGTTATTTATTGATTGATTATTCATTATTATATAATTTACTAAATTTTTTCATGTTATTACAGAGTCAGATATCTCGAATGAGGAAAGTGAAATAAATGAAGATGACAGCGATGTTAGTAGTGAAGATTATGAAGATTCATCAGATGAATATGATGAAGATAATTTTTTTTTATCTATAAATACACCAATACACCAATTTTTGTACCTAATTTTCCTAAAAAATAAACTTATTTAAATTTTAAAAAAGATTTTTTCACTGTATCTTATGTTAGAAATAGGAAAACGAAAAAATTACAATTCTTGTCGGACTAGTGATACATACCTGTTTTTTTGTAGGACATTGTTTTATTTGGGCACTGAACACACTAACCTATTATGTAATATTTTTGTCCTACAGTTAGTAATGAGAAAAATGGTCTTATGGTATTAACAATTTCTGAGCGTAGGACCGGGATAACATACCACGAAATTTGTAGGACAATATGGCTGTTAAATTATATATATATTAACTAAGTAATAAAAAAAAAATCAGCTGGTTAGTAATCATTTTTGGTGATCTCGTTATCAATACATGTTGGAGGTGGGGGACTCTTTGATGAAACCATAGATTTTGTAGGACAAATATTTTTTCAAATAATTTAGATAATTATCTTAAGATTTAATAAAAACAATTCAGTTAGTAATAAATATTGAAGAATCATCAAATCGACATATTTTATCATTGCTACCTCTGTTAGCTACCACAATCAAAAATTTTCGCACAGGAAATTGTTGGGCGTCTTATCAAAATGAAGCTACTCACGGAAAATTAGCTTGATAGTAATCAAATGAAAAAATAGGCCACGGATCCTGTACTATAAGCGGTAATAATTAACGAGTAATTTTTGCAGACAAGAGACAATATCTAACCATCCAAGCATTTATATTATTAAAGATAAAGCAAAATTAGTTTTAGGTTTATAAAGACTATTGTTTGAAAATTTCACATCACTTTGAAAATCCATTAGCATACATTTTCATAATCTATTATATGTTAACCGAGTTGAATTCTGTTTTTTGGCATTTCGTACGTATCTATGCCTAAACTTCCTGTGCGACCCGCATGAGAATCTGTTTAGAATTAATTTAGAATTAAACGTACTCCGACATTATTTATGAAACAAAATTTCAAACATCTTTGGTATTTAAAAAAAATAATCAATTATAATTAACGTAAATGCGTTGTAACCTTATTGTACATGTCTTTGTCAATTGTTTAAGCGTATTCACAAGGGAAATAATTGCAACATAACAATAAATTTTGGCCAGCGCAAATATATCTATCTATCTATCAATCTAGACCATTTTTTTTCTTGTAATTCATGCTATAAGGAAAAACAATTTGGATGTAGAGATGAGTGCCTCTTAATCGCAGCTCAATGGCTAAGGGAATTTGGATGAAAAACATTCTAGCTGAGTCATAGGCACCTTTTTATCCCGATACACTTATTTAATATGTACGCCATGGTGGAACAGGAAACACGCGGGTAACACCGCAGTAATAGTAATAAGATAATATCATTGTAAACTTGTAATAATTTTGGGGCCCCAAAGTATTCTTATATATTTTTTAATTCGGCGAATATCGATATTTTTAAAATTCAGATTGAATATTCAAGGTTAAAAAGGGCTCGAGCATTATTCGTCTGGTCTGCACTGACCTTACGTTTATAATTATATCGGTCAATGTCACCGAGCGACAGTGACGTAGCCAACTGTACTGTTATTTGTATTCATACTACATGCTCTGTTGTGATAAACAGTTCGACGCAGGTTAGGTGAATACACCTCAGCACTGTACTCACTCTTTCATAATAAAGTGTGGTAAGGTATGCCTATTGCTGTGTTATATGTCATTATTGTCCTAGTCATTATCAGAGAATGCTACAGGGAATAAGACTCTTGTAAGGACTTCGAAACACACCTTTTCGTGTAAACTAGTGGCACCCTGTAACTGATTAAAGGCATTGATCGACCTATGCTAAAGCCAAACTCGATTGAGAATGCTTGTCAACAAACAAATTAAAAATGAAAGTAGAATTCACTAGTCATTTTACACCTATTTTTTAAATTAACTAGTTAATCACGAATTAATGACAATAAATTAGATTAGTAAGCTTATAACTAATTAATATTTTCAATATCTTTTAAATAAGATTTTATAAAAAAAACAAAGCACAATTTTAAATTTATTAGGCATAAAATGTGTTGCATTTTCTACCTTCATTTTAAACTTGTTTGTTGACAAGCATTCTCAATCGAGTTTGGCTTTAGTATAGTAGGGGTTCGATTCATACTGTTTTACGTTACAGGGTCACCATTCCAGTAACTTGGAACCCCAAGACTGGAAGGGGTTCATAGAACTGTATACCCCACTGATTACCTCTTCTTTGCTTAAAAGCTTTAAAGCTGATATGCTTTGCAACTCATTGAGCTATGTCGATGACACATTGGTTCGGTAGCTTTAGGGTTGTTAGTTAAACGTACAAGCTCTAATGGTAAAAACTAATTAGACAGGTACCTAGTACATAAAACGTACGTCTGTCAAATATCATTTTGTAAAAATCATCGACCACTTTTTACATTGACGAGGAGCATCGACGTAATATTTACGTTCGGTCGTATGTATTAATTAATGTCAATTTATACAGTACTGTTACAATCAGAATTGTACATTTTTATAATAAGTACCGATGTGTTAATGCAATGAATTAGCAGTTTTACATTACCTTGGTAAAACTGGCAAAATTCACAATTTTATTCAAGTTTACCTACTTTGTCATTACTTCCCACAGGTATACATAAAACAATAGATATTCTTACACATAATAGATTTTTTCAAAGTCTTAATAGTTTTCCTTATCTAGAAAAATATTAATTATATTTTGTTTTTTGTTTTTCGGTATTTAATTATGTTGTAATAATATTTACACTTACCTATGTTTGCGTTTCCTTCCGTTGCACCGTAGAACTCTGTCACATATTTGATGTTAAATCTTGTGACGAACTCTGTCCAAATCTGTAATTTGAAAAAATATTGCTGCACTAGTTGTGTTAGTAAATTAGTGCAAATATATTTTAGTACAGGCATAGATAAAACTAGATCCCGGGTGGCAGCCGGCTGACGTTTTCAATTCTCTTTCATCTACGCCTGGAGCCCGAGTGATAATAAATCTGAGTAATTAAATAATTGAAAAATATATTACGAGATATTTAACTATATCTTTCACCTATGCATAGGATTAGAGCCCGAGTGTTACTGAATAAAAGTAATCAAATAATTGTAAAATATATCAGAAGATATAAACTATAACAATAATGGGATGGACTTGCTGGCATTTTTAATCTTTTGTTACGCATGAGTGATCTATGTAAATAAAATTCTCATTAATGGAACTGGATCAATGCTCCAAAAGTGGAGGTTACGCAGTACAGATGAATAAATGGAACAAACGATTACTTCACAATATGGGTAATTTAACGACACTGTACTTAAGCAAAGTGTACCTACTACGTTGTTGCAAAATCTATATCTACCTATACGTGTACATAGGTTTTATTTCATCATAATCAGATGTTTGACGACCTCCATAGCGTAGTAGGATGCGCGGTGGATTTATAAGAAGGAGGTCCTAGGTTCGATTCCCGGCGGGGCAGATTGAGATTTTTCTTAATTTGTCTTGGTCTGGCTGTTGGGAGGCTTTCGCCGTGGCTAGTTACCATCCTACCGACAAAGACGTACCGCCAAGCGATTCAGCGTTCCGGTACGATATCGTGTAGAAACCGAAAGGGGTGTCGATTTTCGTCCCACTGCTAACAAGTTAGCCCGCTTTCATCTTAGACTGCATGATCACTTAACATCATGTGTGATAGTAGTCAAGGGCGAACTTGTAGTCGATAAAAAAAAATGTTTCCAAAAAAAGGCACCCGAAGAAGCAAAGACAATTCATGTGGACAGTCGCGGACGTTCGCTAGTCGATTGTAAAAAGTTTGAATATTTTACAATAATTATTAAAATGTTTTTAAAATTACAATTCTTAGCAATATTTGTTCATAGAATTCCCAGACATTTTAATGTAAGAAACAACAAAATAAATCCTACGCGAATGTTAAAAAACAAATGACAAACAACACATTTATCTTACTCGCGTTATACGTAAACATAGGTACCAGAATAGCCAATTATAATTTGAACGTGTACCCAAAAGCAGATCTTTGCAAAAAATAACAGGTTGCTTGCTACGTACGTACGTCAGTAGGTACATTATGTATTCTGTAGCTTGCTAGAAAAACGTTACCCACCTATAAATACAAGATATGAGACGTGATTGAACCGTTAAAGCGCGTAAATATATTATAAGTATGTCTTTCATTATATATTATGATGGCATAGCATACATTGACGCGTACATTAACGCGAGTATTAATAAATGCAAAATAATACAGTCACAAACAAACACACGAGATTTATCACCTTCGCCTCAGATTAATCGATACGGCACGGCACTTTGCGTAACGGAAGGAATTCCATGCCCTAAGAAGTGTATAGTGTAGTATTACACAACTTGAAAATGTCAACAAAAAAGTCCGCGATGGTATATCATACTTAGCGATAACCAAAAAAAAACCATTTTTATATTTTACATTCAAAAAGTAATGGCTTATTTACGAAACGATTTAAAGCAATACTGCATAAATTCTTATCCAATAAAGTAACTTAAATACTTTGTGCATTCAATATAGATCACTATTGCCCTTAAGAGCATGTAATTTAAGTGAATATTTTCCAAGATAAATAAGATTCAAAATGCAGGGACATACTTTTGTATTAGCATTGCAACCGTGCGAAGCCGGGGCGGGTCGCTAGTTAAAAATAAACACATCAGTAGCTTCGGAAACGGTTCGTTTTTTTACTCAACCTTTTTTGACTTGTGCGACGTAGATTACCTGGCCCTTCTACAATACCAGACCATAAGTAAATAGTTTGTTGTGGTAGAGACTCACCTGTGGTCTCAGGCCGTTCCCGAAAATGACTCGCACGTTGTGCTGCTTGTCGGCAGGCGAGGGTGGTGTGGCCAGCACGTAGCGACACATCTCGCCGATATAGTGCGCCGCCTGCATTCAACATAGCCCTTATACTTTCTCAAATATTTGACTTTCGGAAAAAGGACGACGAAGAAGAAAAATAAAAGTTCTATTATTATTGAAGCTAAGCGAACATAATAGCAATGATCTTAACTTAATTTAGGTAACTAATTATTAAAATTAATGCAAATAAAGTCGTTTCTTAAATCGTCTAAACGTCTTTCATTCGCCCGTCAGTACCGAAATAATGGAAGGTATATTACGTATATAAATAAAGTCTTGCAACTAGCGGAGCAATTTAGTGATGAATTTGAAGTTTTTGACATTATGTATACAGACATCTTTCTAAAAATGAAGTCTAGTCAATACTTTATCTGGGGTGTAGAGTCACACAATAAACAGACTTAATTGTTCAAGAGCTTGTAAAGCCTACTAAAAATAAACGAATTTAAATATCCCTTACATATTATCCAATCAACGCTACGATTGCATTTATTTCAAACAGGTTCTCCGTATTCTAAAAAACTGAACATTCAATACCTAAAGTCGATGCACGTTATTGTTTAACGACTTCAAGAATCCATTTTAATACGTGACCTTTAGCCCTGCCGACCTCGCGCGCTCCATAACACGATAAACCATTGTATCAATTTGTACTATGTCCCGCGTTTATATTTTTTACTCAATACGAGTATAAGTTGTGGCGTAATTAAAATATTAGCCGTGGCTATTTTAGAAGCTCTTTTATTTTAATTTCGCCGATCCTGTTAGAATTGTTATCAATTAAGCAATAATTCGTTACAGTAAAGAATTAATTGTTACCGATTTAATTAAATATTATAATGACACTAGCTGACCCGGCAAACGTTGTTTTGCCATATAAATAATTTTCAGTTTTCGACCGGAGAGGAAAAATTATTAAATTACTAAAATGGCTATTAAAAAATAAGG
Source organism: Mycalesis mineus (assembly GCA_034621355.1). Classification (NCBI taxonomy): domain Eukaryota; kingdom Metazoa; phylum Arthropoda; class Insecta; order Lepidoptera; family Nymphalidae; genus Mycalesis; species Mycalesis mineus. The sequence continues at coordinate 12,151,004 of CM067883.1, read as the reverse complement.
TTTGATCGTAGAAGGCTGAAAATTAAGGATTGTATGTATTTTTGTATGTTGTATCATAAAAAAATAGAAATTAAAAATTTTGTCTAAAAAATAAAAAAAAAATTTAGGGGCGGACTACCCCCAACATTTAGGGGGATGAAAAATAGATGTTGGCCGATTCTCATAGATACCGGATAAGCACAAAAAATTTCATCAAAATCGGTCAAGCCGTTTCGGAGGAGTATGGCAACGAAAACTGTGACACGAGAATTTTATATATTAGATAAATCTGAACGAATGCAGAAGCTTAAGGTGATCAATCCCGCAATAAAATTAACCCCCATCGAGTTTGTGCTCGTATGATTCATATTCGTCTTTAATGCTAAATAAAATCCAAAAACAAAAGCTTATAAAAAGTAATTTTTTTTTTATTTATACCACAAAATACACGTTTATACTAAATATCAACTTACTTTTCTGATTAAAAATAAGTTTTGTACGTTGATACAAATATGCAGAATTGTGCGAATTTTTGAAAGTACTGTGACATTGAATGCAGTAAAATAAAAGTAGTCTTAACCAGATATAGATTAAATATCGAGAGCATACTAAGAAAACTCCTCAGCAACGTATCTGTGGCGATAAGAAATCGTTTCAACTAGTCGTACTATACTCCGAACCATATAGATTTGCAACAAAGGGCATCGACCCCTCGAACATAGGCAAGAGAGAGATAATAGTAGTGTCTACTCCATTGCTCTCTTAGCGACTTTCGGGGGTTCAATGCCCTTAATTGCCAACTAGAGCCTGCGGTTTCACCCGCGTAGTTCTCGTTGGAATAAATGTGATACAAAGTAAAGATACTTACTAATAACTAAAGTTAGGATATTAGTAAGGATCTTTAGGGCTCCGAGGTATAGGTAGTAAGTAGTTGTAGGAAATAAACAGAATTTTTACTGAAACCGGCGGCCCCTCCTAGACTGTTATCTGGCTAGTATCCGTCGGCGCTAGTAGTTCTTTTAATGTTACTACACGCATATTACCTAACGCTACCGTCATTTTACCTTTTTGTTGAAGATATAATTTTTTAGCCACGAATTTATTTAATATTGTTTATATTACTTTAAAAACATCCGTCCGTAACTTTAAAGTTTTGCCTTAGAAGTAATCAGTCTCTGCTTTTAATTTCATTATGATGTAATAACTTACCGTGGCCTTATATTTGGCGCAGTCCGGGAAATATTGCGAGGCAGAGAACTTGGGCTTCAATATGACAGTGCATCCAAAAACTAAAGCTTGGCCCACACTGACCACTCCGCCCGCAGTGTGGTACAGCGGCAACGGGCAGTACACGACATCAGACGAGTTCAAGCGCATGTGGTGGAGCCCGCAAGCCATAAACACATATCTGCAACAAGCGTTATTTTAAGAATATGTAAATGTACCATGTTAATATATATATTTTAAATTATTTACCAATATTTGCCTAATTTTTCCTTCTATTAGCCGTTAGTTGAGGCCCAACGGACTGCTATAGAAACCTATGACCTCCCTTAGGTTTAACTTGCGGCTCGAGTATTTTTTAAAAATCCCATCTTGGGCTCTCTTGATATTAATTAGGACGATAAAGAGCAGCAGATCATTAATAATATTTTTTTAAATTCTTTTTTATCTATCTATTGTCTGCTCGCGCTTATCTTTTACAACTCAGAGGGTTTTATTAACAAATAAGCGGGTGCCAGCTTATTTGTATTTTATATTTATACAGTAGTTCTTATACCAATTTTCATAAGTTGACAAATGAAGGAATATCAAAACAAATTTTCAACCTATTTTTGTATTCAGTATCAATTATATAGTGCCCTTTAATAAGTATTTAAAAATATCTTCAATGTACAGAATTTTACATGTTACAGTTTTATTATAAGCATTATATAATAATTTAATTATTAAACTTATAGTTTAATAATTAAAATTAATATTTTAATAATAAAATTGAAAAGGAAACTTTATAAAATTGCAAAAATAGGACTAGCTTAAATTGCAATTCGATATCCATATGATATAATAAATAAATACATAAACTATAAAAGGGTATCGAACCTTTGACAAAAACAATAACCGCAAAACGGACAACTCGGAGAAAGTGAAAATCATGTCAGTGAAAGTTTAACCGAGAGCACTAACCATGTGAACCAGTGAATGTTTTAATATTTCAATTTTCTGATCAGAGACATTTCTTGTAAAGTTTGATTATCCCCTTAATATTAAAAATACGAAAGTTTGCATGTAAGTGTGTATGTTACTTGTAACGTAACTAGCTACTCAACAAATTGGACAGAGAGATAGAAAACTGGGATGGAGATAGATTATAGCCTGATTTACACAGGCACATATACTTTATATCGCCGAAAACTAAATTCACGCAGGCGTCAGCTAGTTTGTTATACCTATTTTCCGTAATTTCATACAAATTTAATTCAATGTTATCTTCTTAAAATTTTTAACAAAAAGAAGAACCGACTCAACCGACTCCTAGATATGCTTAAGTAAAGTAAAGCAACTAAATGACACAGTTATTTTTTACTTTTTAGTGCGTTTTGAGTCGGTTCTATTTTTTGTTAAAAAATTTTATTTCTTACTTTTTAGTGATTTATCGCCACGTTACGTACTGGTACTATACTGTCATAGTAAATTATACGACACTAAAAAAAGCTACCGATACCGAGGCAAAAACCAAAATCGCTGTAAGCGTGCCTCCAAAATTTTAAGAGTTCCTTCAATTTCCCCAGGATATCATCATCAGATCCTAACATGATGACAATGGAACCACCTTGGAAGTGTGCCCTTTCTAATAAAAAAGTTATCAAAATCGGACAACTCTGTAAAAAATTATGCGTGGTCATACATAAAAAAAATATATATATACGTGTCGAATTGAGAACCTCCTCCGTTTATTTTCGTCGGTCAATAAACAAGCTATATCGCTGTTCTAACTAACCTACCTTTTTATAACAAAAAGTAATTTTTTTAATAAGTATTTCTGTATTTTTTTATTGAGAAAGAATACAATAAGGAACTTAAGCTAACTTATTGTAATAACTATACAAATCATGTCCACGTGGAATGGTGGCAAGAATCTGGCTGCATTTCCGCGTTGGATAGCCAGGCTACTCCTTTACACAAAAAACGAGCCAGCCCTTCGGTCACCAGTTGAGGCAATTAGGCGCGGTGAAATATTAGGAATGAATTTTTTGGCAGTAAAAGTAATTACAGATCAGACTACAATAACTAGGGAACTTTTAGCAAAAGAAGATTTTGCACAAGAAAATTATGTCCTACTATAAATATATCTACATAAGCACGAGTATAACATATTACAATAATATATGCTATTTTGTTGCAATTTTCATAAAATTACAATATGACTATGTAAATGACTGTTGAATATTTTTAATTTTACATTATATCGTTGTTGTTATATGTTATATAGCCTAACCTTTACTATTTTGTTATCTCTGTATTGTTGGGGTAAAGAAACAGCTCTGTGATTGCCAATTTCGATGAATAAACTTCCGTAAAAACCAAGTACGCGTGCCCAACTGTAAACATTGTCATTGTTCGCCAGACAAGCATAATCAGTAAACTAACAATCATTTACCGCATCTTACCTGGAATTAGATATAACAGCCGCCTTTGGAAGACCAGTGGTACCAGACGTATAAATATATAACAGTTTTCCTTGGAACCCATTAGCGTCAGCCAGACCCCACGGCATTGGCGGTGTGTTTTCCAGTAGTGACGTCAGGTCCGCGATGCCGTCGCCGGAAGCATTCGTCTGAGGTTTAGATGGATTAAGCGGCCGGTGAGTAAATTTGAATAGTTTTATTGAAGAGCTCAGTTCGCTTGATATGTCTTGAATTGCTGAAAGAGAATGCTACATGTATGAATGTATTTTAAATGTCGCTCTATACATACAAAATTATCAAAGCAATTAACAAATGGAATCTTATTAAAACTGAAGATACAGAAACAACCATACCTAAGGAAAATGTGTTAAACAACAGTCGTAAATACCTGTGTTTTTTGTAAGCAAAAAGTACACTAGTTACTTTATAAAATATGATTTATTAAAAAAATACAATGATTTTTAAAAGTAAAAATAAACAACTAACCAACTATATTAAAGCCAAGCTCGATTGAGAATGGTTGTCAACAAACAAATTTAAAATGGAGGTAAAAATTGCAACATCTTTTATGCCTAATAAATTTAAAATTATGTTTCGTTTCTAAAAAAATCTTATTTAATAGATATTGAATATATTAATTAGTTTTAAGCTTACTAATCTAATTAATTGTCATAAATTCATCATTAACTAGTTAATTTAAAAAAATAGGTGTAAAATAACTACTGATACTACCTTCATTTTTAATTTGTTTGTTGACAAGCATTCTCAATCGAGTTTGGCTTTAGTATAGATAATAATGTCACAAAAGTAGACTAAATAATATATCGCCATTCCCCAAACAGTATTCCTGCTTTTCTTCTGTGGCAATAAAGAAGTATAACTATAATTAGTATAATATGAATTCTTACCTGTTTGGTATTCATCGGAAAATATAAGAACATCACATTTGGCAACATTGATGGAGTGTATCAACGCTTTGCCTCTCTGATTGGTGTTTATGAATGGGGTGATGCCTCCTAGTCGCGCATTGCCGAGCCACATCGCCGGCATTTGTGCACAGTTGTTCATAAGAAGACCGACAATGTCCCCCTTTTTAACTCCTGCCGATTTAAGGACAGCTGACACTCGTAAACTGTAGTTTTCCACCTAGGTAATAAATTTTCTAATGTACACATCAATTAGCACATTCAACTAACGGGATTCTAACTAAGGAAGGCCATGGCTTGTAATTAATTTATAGTGTTGACTCAATATATTTTTTTTGAAAAATATTTTTGCAAAAAATGAATCCTGGCTATTTTGATTAGTTGGCCTTAAAACCCTCTGCGTTAAAAAATTCATGAACATCATTGGAGCCATTTCCGAGATTAAGATTATATACAGGTATCCGATAATTAATGTATCAAACAAAAACGGTCATGTTTGTTTTTTTCTAAGCTAAGCAATTACAAATAACTGCATTAGTAAGCTTAGACAAGTACAAAGGCATTTTGAAAGATTTTAAAGAAAAAAGTAGTAATGTGCACACTTTTAAAATTTATTTTTATATTGAAATTCAGCATCTCACATAGATTTTTGCTAGCATCTTCGTAACCACAAGAAGGCACAAAATCTTAATAATTTTTTAAGTTAATGTTTCACTTTGGTGTCAAATATTTTTTATCAAGACATTTTCATCTGGATGAAAGAAAAATTCTTATTCCACTTTAAGTATTTTTTCACAAGCAAAATAAAACAATATTTACAAAAATGGTATAGTATTTTGATATCATTTTTATAAATACAGGTTGTGCATTATTACATTAATCTGTAAACACAAACAAATATCTTAAAAAATTTATTTACAGCAGCTCCAGCATTGAAAATTGTGATTTAGGACACAAAAAATAAAAAATCCGAAAAAAAAAAACATCTTGGTCACTCTAAGTCAAGACTTTTCTGAAAACTAGTCAAATTGGATTTAGATAATAGGTGAAATATCTCCCATTTTTGTTTGATGCAATATTTATGGGCCACATACAATAATTTCTCCTTTAAAGATATAAGCTTAATTTTGATAAAATAGTAGCAATTCTGAATGGATTAATTTTAGTACCTACTGTACATATCACAAGAATGTTTGTAATGAAAACATTATCTCAAGACTGGTAAACCCACACTGAAGCAATGAGGTAATTCTTGGTTTAAATTTTCACCCTAGTATGTAACAAAAGGCCTAAACAAAATAAGCAGAGGGTACACAAAACCAAAATTTAATTAGTCCTGAAAGCAAAGCAGTTCAATGAAGTTTCTTATAATAGATTTTTACCACAGATTACACATACAGGTAAGTACCATCACTTACATAAAAATTAAGATATTGATATAGTTAAAATAAAAAAAAATAACAAGAAGAAATCAAACCTCTTGAAAAGTCCACACTTCATCTTGGTATAAGAAGCAAGGTTTATCAGGATGCTTCTGTACTGTTTCATGGAATATATCAGGCAATGTCCAATCTTTTTTGGTAAGTCTTCTTGTCAGGAACAAAATTTTGATGTAGCACATTAATGCTCTACAAGACAATAATTAAAATTTAAATCCTGCTATTAAAGTTCTATGATACCTAAATATATAAGTAAATTAAGAGTTCTTTTAAATTATAATTAACAAGCATGTCAAAGGTGTAATTGAATTGTTTTATATCTAAAAAATTATAACACTGGGGGTGCATTATACAGCAAAATTCTTCACTACCTTCTAAAGAAGGCTACCCTGACTGTACCATATTCATGAAGGGTGGCTACTTATATTTCGACAGATGCTTCACGAAGATCTTCAAGGAATATTGTAGCCCCAGCATTAAAGAGGACAAATAAATCTTGTAATAATAACTATCAGACGTAACAATGATTAGGACATTCTGCTTAATGTAATACATTCTGATGTGAAATTTAATTTATATTTTAAGTTTGATTTGATCTTACAGTTATAATAATAATCTTCAGATTATTAATAAAAAGTTGAGGCATGGAAAAATAACACTGAATTGAATTTCATTTAATTCTCTAATTAAGTTTCTTATAAACTCACTTCTCAACAAAAAATATTTAACTGAAAAAGGTGCTTCAACAGAAAGTCAGAGTGAAGCAGAATTAATATATTACTCCTTTAGTCAATCACTGGGTACTACTACTGATTTTAAGCTACTGGTAGGAGTTTTCTGAGTGCAAATAGTATAAAATTTCAATACCTCACTTTTGAGATGGTAATTCCTGTTTATTCTATCATTCTACCATAAGATCTATAACTAAAAAACATTCTCATGCATAATTCAACATGCTAGAACTTATATATACTTAGCATATTTAACTTTATATTGAATAAACTTGCAAATGCTTGGTAAACTTTAAATAATTATATAGGTTTGAACATCAATTTTACCTGAGATCTCGTGGTGCTGTTTTGATAGCAACATAACACCATCTCCAGTGGAAGATCAAGACGTAAAAACCACCAAGGATTGAGGTCACTAGTAGTGTTTCTAGAAAGCCAAAGTACACCCAAACTGCGACGATAGCCGCCGCCACGCCGAGCACAACAATCATCGCAACTGTTTTGCGCGACGAGACGCGGCGAACTGACAAACGGAATACTCGCCGGTCCGCCGTGATTACAAGCGATTAACGAAACCACTTTTACTATTCGTTCGACGTATCATATAACATGTTCAAAGAGCACAACGACGATACTTCCCCCTTGTCGAATATTATGTCGTTGCAATCGTAATATGCACAGAAAATTATTCAGTGTATCATAAAATATTAAATAAGTATACTTTATTTATATTACAATAGTATTATAAAATAAAGTTTTATTGTGGCGACTAAAACTTTTGTTGTTAAGTATTTCTTCGGTTCTTTTAACTGGAATTTAATGTTAAGGAATTTATGGTGTAGTTTGAGATTTAATGAGTATGGTTGTTGTGATAAATTTTGTTATTCACGTTTTTACTTTTTAATGTTTTTCCAATACAACACAATAACAAAAATCACAAACAGCTGGCATTTTCACTTAAATAGCAATGTCATATGTAAAATTGTCAATGTCACTTTCATTGCAGTACCTACGTAATGACAATGACTGAGGTCTTTAATCTATGCCTACTGATACGCTACGCCCATAGATTAAAGACTACTAGATGGAGTCATAACGCGGCTGTAGGTTCAAGAGCGTGACAGACTTATTTAATTCGGCCTTTATTAGAAAGTGACACAAGATTATTTTTTGTCTCTTTCAGCGTGTTCGTTTTTATTGTTTGTCAAGAGTTGAGTTTGTGACAAACGAGGGACATATCTGAGCAATTATTAGCTTTTTATTAAATTTGCTGATAAATAATATAACTTTGCAGTTACGATATTAATTTAAACGTTATCGTGCTATGGTGGGTTGTAATATTTTCGGCTGCAACAGTCGCAGCGAACAGAAAATCGAAGGAATTACGTTTTATACGTAAGTAGGCGTAAACTTCATTGATTGATGATTTAAAGCTTAGATATGTTATTTTTTAGCAAATTTCATGTATTATGCGTTTACTAAACTATCTTATATAAAGTAATATTTTGTATTTTACGATATTTTAAAACATAACGTTTTATGATGTACTTTAAATGTTGACATGTCATGTCAATAAGGCTGATTTGCTGTCTCACGAGTGGACACGCTATGGGCTCTATCTAGTTGTCTTTAATCTATGGCTATGCCAAAATCGTGAGCGTTCTCACTGAATCTTAATAACAATATAAGAACTTATTCTTATTAAAGATGAATGAGAAGAATAATTTAATCTTTTAATAAATGAGTAGTCTTGTTATAACCGGTTATTATGTGTAAGTAGTTGTTAATAAATAATTGTCTATGGTAATGGGAAAGTAATGTAATGTAGATTCCTATTAAACTTTGTACTCTGTGGTTGTAAATTGTAATCACTACTTGTATTGTGGTAGGGTAGATGAATCAGTCATTATCATTGATCATTAACTGCCTTCGATTTATATTAATAGTTGATCGAGTTTCAGCCCATTTTATAGCCCTCTACAATGCCAGGCCTCTTTACTGTAGTGTAGAATAAAGGATTTGGATCTCAGAACCGCCACCACTGCTCCAAAGCGGGTTAGCGGGCTTAGGATAATAATGTTTATCAGTTGTTACTGATAGTGACCAGGATACACGACTTAACGGTCTCTTCGAGGCACGCCGGTGCAATACCACTAACTATAGTTATTGTTTCAGTATATTTATATAATGTAGGTACTCTAAGACTAAAACCTTTTAAACGTTTAAACAATTTTTTTATCCCTAGTCCTGCTAAAGTAGCATAAAAAAATAAAAATATATATCTATATATATATATATATATAATTGGAATTTTAATTTCTTAGGGTGCCAGTTCGCGATCCGATCAGGTTCAGGTGCCGATCGCAGACGACAGCTGCAGTCGATGTGTTGCATTGACACTACTACTTACATTTAAATCTATACTAATCTATTCTAATATTATAAATAGGTAAAGTTTGAAGTTTGTAAATAAAGATCTGTTGGGGCTAATCTTCGGAACTACTAATCCGATTTTATAAATTCTTTCACCAGTAGAATGCTACGTTATCGGTGAGTGTCATAGGCTATATTTTATATTTTTATTCTATATATTAACCGAGTTATCATACTTTTTGTCGCGCAAGTCGGACCGCAAAAATCTGTTAAATCGGCTTTATGCGCATGCGCTGCCTTAACTATTGATAATAATTGAAAACAATGTATGGAAACTTTATGTATCTTAAAAATTTCTACAAAAAAGTCCGCGACAGCATATATCTATCTTTATATTTTAATTTTATCTATCTTTTATATTTTAACAGATTTAGAACTCTTTGTGTTATAAAAAAATCATTTAATTCATATGCTTACGTTTACGTCATCATTTATACAACTAAAATTAAATCCTTATCAAAACAAGTTATTTATTAATCACAAGGATATTATAGACATAAGATTTGCCTTTTACAGTATGTTAATTAGTTATATAGTTTGGGAGATATTACAAAATTTCGAAAATGCGCGAAACTGTTATATATCATTTAATTCATATGCTTAAATTTACGTCATTATTTATACAACTAAACTTAAATCTTATTTATATACCTTATCAAAATAAATTATTTAATAATCTTAAGGATATTGTTTATATATTTCGGAGATATTACGAAATTTCTAAAAAGCGGACACTGCCGCTATGGCGTTCAAATTAAGTTGACCTCCTTCGTGTTATATTATACGTACTGAATAGAGGTCAGCATTTTGGTACTGATATGCTTTCATGATATAAACAATAATACGGTGATGGATTTGATCTTTGTTCAACTATTTATATAGTACACGGAAGAGTTTGTTCGTTTGTTTAAGCGGGCTAATCTCTAGATCTGCGTGTCGGTTTGTAAAATTATTTTTGTTTATTCTGAAGGCTAGACTAAAGAGTGAAATATACTATTTAATATTATACCCATCAGCTTGCCATAAATATATATATTGTTACTATTAATGTTCTGAAATGTCGTACGTTTAACAAAATTGTAGATCTATAGTACACGGGACTGGACGGAGGATATTGCTTGACGGGAAACTATAAAAAAAATTGAGAGGGGGAGCGCGGAATGAGCACACTTTATATGAAAGTCAGTCTTTAAAGTTAGGGTACCTAAGAGGTTTTCTCACGAACGAAGTTGTATTTGTATAGGACTAACGTTACGCATATTTATACCCACTAATTTACAAACCTCCCGGGACTTAGGTTTTACACCCTGTATACTAAGAAATAAATTAAAACAATTTGCTCCGATACGAATTTATTTTATATATACTACTTTACAAGTTTTCATGTGTCTACCCAAACAAACCCCCAATATAAACATTACAAACAATAATTTATTTACACATAATATACAAAAATATTTAATCTCCTTAGGTGCTATAAAATCTTGCAAGGCTAAGTAAAACATTTTTATCAGTCAGTCAACTGTACATTTTAATTAAAACCTAATAGTATTAAATCACATTTATCTTATTAACATTAAGTACATCATTCTGGCCCTTCTAGGACTTCATTACAAGCAATTATCAAGATTATATCTAGAATAAATAACAAATATAATTTAATAGTAGAATCACAGTCTTATTTTCCCTGATACAATTTTGTCGAATTCTTCAGGTCCTAAGCTAACGTATTTATTTAATTTGGGGTCGAAGTAGAACAGTTTGTCTTTCACCTTATTGGGGTCGTAACCTTCTTTCTGTAGATCAACTTTTCTTAATTTGAACGTAGCTGGAATAAAAAAGAAATTTTAAGGTTAGATTAGACATTCTAGAAAAAGAAATTTTAAGTTTCAATGCCGCTTCAATGTGGCTTGGCGAACTATGGATGAATATATTTTAATAAATATACTGTAACAATAACTATCAGATGTTCGTAAAGGTTGAGTTCGGTGGTTAATAGGACTCTACATGCCATGGCATAACACTACTCACTTCCAAACTTCGGACTACTTGTTTTTGTGGAAGGAATAAGTCAATATATACTACTAAACTAGAACCGAATAATTAAATAACGAAGCAAATATAGTACTTAAAAAAATCAAGCTGGTATATTATGTGTACTGGCTTTCAATTAGTATTTTGTAGGTACCTGTCATGTCCATGCTCTTCATGACTCGTATGAAAACGGGGCGGGCGTACTTTGGAAGGTCCTTTGCAATGTCCTTTGCTAGTTTATCCAAATCTAAAGTTCCGTCCACATCAACGATGCCACACATGCCAGCACGCCCTTCTACATCTGGTACCTATAGCAAAGACAATACATGTTGCATAATTATAATATTACAAGTAATAAAATTTATCAGTGAAACAGTCATCGAGTCTCCCACGTCCAATAAACTTCTGTTTCAACTGAAAAGCAAAATTTACCTACGTAGGTTAATTTTTATGCATTCTCGTAAATTCTGCGATATCAATTCTCACTCACACATTAGGTAGGTACTTCTCTATGGTATCTCATCTTGAAAGAACAACTAAAAATTTTGGCAAATGTTACACTTACTTCAACACCATAAACGACGGCGTCTCTTTGATCCGCCACTCTGGATATAGCTGCCTCCACTTCCGTTGTGCTGACGTTCTCTCCGCGCCATCTGAACGTGTCGCCAGTACGATCCCGGAAGTACAAGTATCCCAGCTCATCAGCTACTAATACATCCCCTTTAAAACAAAGATACAATACATTAGTGACAAAATTCGACAAAAAAGGGAATTTATTTTAACTGACAAGAAGAGGAGGTACCTGATATAAATGCAGAATCTCCGTGAGTAAGGACGTCTCTTACGATTTTCTTATCTGAAGCTTCCTTGTCGACGTAGCCAAGGAAAGCTCGCGATGGGTTATTCGGTTTTATTTTTCCTATGAATACTCCTGGCTCGTTGACTCCCGCTATCTGAAAAATAAATCCAGGACTCGTTTGTTCGTAGAAATACAGTCTCCTCGGAATTTTAACAAATACTGAGCATTAAGTATTTTGCAACATTTAAGTTTAGTGTTAAATTTTATATTAGTTGAATTATCGAGAATACGTGCAAGTTTATGTTATTACCTGGCAAAGACCTCTTTTGTCTCTAATAGGTTCTCCTGTATCCTCATCAACTTTAATGATTGCTATAGGATAGACTGCAGGAATGATTCTTGAAATGAATCCTATCGCTCCTGCTTTGCTATCAATGTTCACTGAAAAATTCAAATATAATTAGACTTTTGAGAAGAGAAACTTATAGATAAATGACATATTTTAATACATGAATTTGTGATCATGAAGTTATCACTGAATAATAATTGTTATCATTTTTTTTTTCGACTACAAGTTGGGCCTTGACTGCTATCACACCTGATGTTAAGTGATGAAGCAGTGTAAGATGGAAGCGGGCTAACTTGTTAGGAGTGGGACGAAAATCCACACCCCTTTCGGTTTCTACACGACATCGTACCGGAACGCTAAATTGCTTGGCGATACGTCTTTGTCGGTGTTTCCGAGTATAGTTTCCGAATTACCATAAGTGTATACGTGGTATCAGGGCGCCTGGTGTCAGAGGATACTGGAATTTTTTTGTCTTTCGATGAAATTAAGTATCAAAGCTCAATTCTAGTCTAATTTTTCTCTCTAAATAAAAGCAGTACCTACTTTTCAATAGGTTTCCAAATTGAGTACTCAAGGGTCCACGTAAGGCAGTAGAATACGCAGTATGAGTTTATTAAAAATATTATTATAATTAGTTCATTTGTTTTGTCCCACTTACCAATATTTGCATTTCCTTCAGTAGCGCCATAAAATTCAGAAACTCTTTTTATTCCAAAGCGTTTCACGAACTCATTCCAAATCTGGAAGATTTTTTTTTATTTAAGTAATATAATAATTATTATAACTAATATAATAATTTACAATAAAGTGATTGAAAATTATTAATATAATAATAATAATTTAACTTACAGTTGGCCGCATGCCGTTTCCATAAACCACGCGCACTTTATGCTGTCTATCGGTCGGTGATTTTGGCGTGGCCAGCACATACCTGCACATCTCGCCGATATAATGAGCTGCCTGCAATAGTATATTAATTTTCATTTGGGTAGAGCAGTAAATAGTTTATTTATTTTAGTAATTTTCGAGAAAAGCCCATAAAACTAAGCGTTAAAGTTAACCAAACTTATATATTATGTACATCGTCCTCTCAATGACTCGAAACCTGCAACCCATTGCAGACCAACAAGATTTCAAGATCACATTCTTTGAAAGTCTCTGAACCTTTTTGAAAAAGAATTCCCAGGAGTTCTCCCACAGAGATGTAAGCAATGTTTTAAGATTTTATCATTTAAAGGAGAATGCCAGATCCTAACCCAGATTGACCACAAATTGTAAATAAACTAAAAATATCCCATTATTTTTTAACTTTTTTACAGTAAGTCATTTTTACTGTTGGAGTTCGCAATAAAATTCTGTTAAAAAAAGTAATTAAACTATTTCCTTTTAATTTACATTCTTTACGTATTTTTAAATCATTATTGTTGCACTGGGTTCTAGTCTTTTAAATCATTTTTATTGTACTTTCATACAAAGTGAGCTCCAAAAGGCCAGTATCCAGAGTCGGTAAACCTGTTTAAAAAGATGTATTTATGAAGCTTTGCTACTGTCATGTGTCTTGTCACTCATGCGCAGTCACATTTCAGTTTACCTGTTACCGTTACCGTGCTTTTTCAATACTTTTCCTTTTAATTAACGACTTCTGCTTTTTATCCGGACCCCGATCTTGCCTACTCGCCGACTTTTTGCTACGTTTTACTGATTCCGATATTTATTACAATTTTTGTTACGACAATGAGGTGCATTAATTGTCACTTGAACGTGGAGAGGATGTTAAGACATGATGTATCATTGTTACCGGCTTTAATGCAAACCCTACTCTCGAAATGGAAATTGTTGCAAGAGGTAAGTCATAGTATATACCTTTTCGTAATTGTTCAGTTGCACTGCGTTCTCTATATGTAGGTACCAAAATACCACGTGCCAATATTGTTTTGTAAGATCTAATGACCAAAACAATACGACAGTGATATTAGTAAAACAAACATTTTGTTAGTAAGTACATATAGGTGAGTACAGAAAAGACAAAAATACGATTATTTATAACGTACATATTGAAAATATCACTACATAAGGATTAATACCTATCATTTATAATCTGATATAATACAGAATAATGTATTTACATTTTATTTTATTTTCTAATTATGAGCATTACACACACTACACAGGATACACAGTACACATAAAAAAGCTCAAAAAAAATTAAGTCTGTAATTCAGTTTAGAGCAAGTAAAAAATATATATATGGTCGAATTGAGAAACTACTTTTTTGAATTCATTTAAAAATTAGCTTAAAAGGAACACTAATTGAATTATGTTTATAGTGCAACTTAGGATTAATTTATGTTTTAGATATCTAGACTAATGCTTAAAATATACCTTTATCTTTTTAGCTTTCTCCAGACTCAGTAATCTGTCAAGAGTGTTACTTGCGGCTGAATGTGTGCTGTGAAAACAACAACATGAATGCAGAAAGAGAATTGGGTCACAATCATGTTTGTCTTGGATGTGGAAGATCAGTGTTAAGAACTAGACGTCATACACTTACTGAAAATCATCCATTAATAGCAATTATTCTTTCATGGGATAATAATAATGAAGTCAGTATATTATATATTCTAACTAAGCTATATATAGTTATGGATAGTTGTTTACAATAGGCTGCTACAGACAAAGATAAACATAATAATTTTTCTTGGTCTATCCTAGACTCATATACTTGTAGACTTTAAATAATACTCTTGACTAAATCAATGATACAGTATCACTTTGAACTCATGTATATTTTGACTTTCAGGTGACAACAAACATAATATATGTTTGCCATATATGTTGGATACGTGCCAATCGCTTGCTATCGCATACAACTTTGAGAGGGCAACTCAGCACATATCAACCTGAGGAGCAAGAACAATTATCGACACCTCAACCAATACCAACTCCTCCACCATCACCTCTGCCATCACCTCCACCATCACCTCCACCATCACCTCCACCATTACCTCCACCATCACCTCCGCAGCCAATTTCTTCCTTAGAACACAATATACCAACATCTTCAGAAAGATCTATAACTCTTCCTCATTATAAACGCACAGCAAACACTTCAAGACATTGCATTTTTCAAGGTTGTGCTAATCAATCTGGGCACTTGATCCCTTTGATGATTAAGGTGATGTTGCTAAAGCAATTTCATATATATGTGTCAGTTTTTTCCCGGGTATGTGAAAGACATTTATATAGAAATGATTGGTCGGAATTAAATAATAATACTAACTTAACTAGTAGTTTTACGGTGCAACAGATCGAGGATCTAATACGAATTTTAGAAAAAAATCATGAGATATTTAACTTTGAAAATGTTCATGAGATGCCTAATCATATTTGTCATTATTGGACAGGATTAACTGTTCCAAAATTCCTGACATTGTTTAGTGAAATACCAGAACTTGAAAATGTGTCTAATGCAAAAACTTGTTTGGCTATATATTTAACTAAACTTAGAACTGGTGATAGTGACAATAGGTTATCCAGCCTGTATAATATACCACGGTCCACATTAGAAATGTATTTAAAAAAAATTCGAAAGTATTTTTTAAATCATTTTGTCCCACATAATGTGGGTTTGGGACACATAACAAGGCAGCACATAGTACAGAGAAATCTTTTAATACCAAATAGTCTGTTTGGCAACCCAAATGCAACTAGTCAAAAAATGCCAGCAATTGTTATATGTGATGGTACATATATATATATTCAAAAGAGCAGTAATTATTTTTACCAAAAAAAAACTTATAGCTTACACAAATATAGCAATTTAATAAAACCTTTTTTGTTAGTTGCTTGCGATGGCTATATCATAGACATCAAAGGCCCATATGCTGCAACAGAAACGGATGCCGACATTATGAAAAAATTATTTGAAAATGAGAATGGGCCAATGAGATCATTTTTTAAATATAATGACATTTTCATACTCGATCGTGGATTTAGAGACTGTATACCAGCTCTTGAATCATATGGTTACAAAGTATTTAAACCGGAAACAAGAAATATTGGTGAATCTCAGCTCAGTACTCTTCAAGCTAACAAAAGCCGCTTTGTGACTCTTTGTAGATGGGTTGTTGAGGTCGTTAATGGCAGATTAAAAAGAGACTTTAAATTATTTAGGCAAGATTTTTTTAATAAAGCCTCACTACATTTAATGGACGATTTGTTAGTTGCCGCTGCATTAATAAACCGTTTTCATCCTTTAATTGAGAACCGACCAGATGCTCAAGAAATTGTTTCTAGAGCACTACATTATTATAATGAGCCAAATCATTTAGCGCTATTTGTTGCGGAATACAATTTAAATAGACAAAGAGCAACATTTTGCAGGATTGATGGAGACCTACCACAACTGCAGCAGTTTCCCAGATTAAGCTTAAATGAGCTTATCCTCATCGCATTAGGGCCTTATCAAATAAAACAGGCTAGGTCGTATTACGGAGAGCATGTAAGAGAACATGGTCTATATTTAATTGAATTATGTCCAAATCTTACAACAGATGAGTACTCTCATGAGTCTCATGGTCAAACTTGTCGATCGACTATCAACCAAATAGGTTCTCTTAGAATAGCTACCCATAACATAAATGGATTAACTCCAAACAAAGACTCAGTTGAAATACTTATGAAGGAGCATAAGCTTGACATACTTCTAATTTCCGAAGCGCACTGCAATCTATCAACCTGCATCAAGTTCAAAGACTTCCAGTGCTACCTAACAGGCCACCCAGATGGAACAAGTCATGCTGGAACCGCAGTCATTGTTAAAAACTCGGTAAAACATTACCAAATGCAACAATACAGAACTGAGCATTTACAGGCTACGACCATTGCTATCGAAGATCGAGCAGGCGTGATCAACATATCTGCAGTGTACTGCCCGCCGAAACATAAAATTACAGCTACCATGTTCTCTCAATTCTTCAAAACTCTTGGTAACCGATTTGTGGCAGGAGGAGACTGGAACGCCAAAAATACATTTTGGGGGTCTAGGTTAACTACGACTAGAGGTAGGCAACTCAAGTTATGTGTAGACAATAACAACCTCCTAACAGTCTCCACAGGAGAACCAACTTACTGGCCAAGCGATGTGAACAAAATACCGGATCTTTTGGACTTCTTCATAACTAAAGGCCTAACTAAACATTACCTAAAACCAGAACCTTGTTACGATAGCTCATCTGATCATACACCTGTATTATTAACTGTAGATACCAAAATAATTGAATATACGAAACCAGACTCGCTTTGTAACAAACGCACTGACTGGGAATCTTTTAGAGAATACATTAAAACAAAAATTGACTTAAAAGTTCCTCTCAAGACACCTGATGACATAGACGAAGCCACTCAATATATAACGAGTCTGATACAATATGCGTGTTGGATCAATACTCCTGAGACCCAGAATCTGAACAAATCAGAAAATCATCCTTTGGAGATTAAAAGAGCCGTTCTAAATAAAAGAAAGCTACGTCGAATATGGCAGCACAGTAGACTTCACGAGGATAAAGTGAACTTCATATCTGCTGCAGAAAATCTCTCAGAGATGTTACAAACCTGGCATAACACCACCCTTGAAGCTCAACTGGAGTCACTAAGTCCTACTGCTGCAACTAACTACTCTCTGTGGAAGTTTACAAAAAACTACAACAGGCCTCAAACTCCTAAACCGCCCATCAAATCAAGCCAACATTGGGCGAGAAGTCCACAAGAAAAGGCTGACCTTTTTGCCGAATATCTAGCAAAAATCTTCCGCCCGAACAATACTGCTGATCCAGTCTCCGAATTGAATATCAGTAACCATCTAAAATCGGACCTTCAGATGTCTCCTCCACCTGTACCCGTTACAGTCAGAGAAACATGGGGTACAATTAAAAGACTATCGGATAAAAAAGCCCCAGGTTTCGATCTTATCACAAATGAAGTCTTGAAACAACTTCCAAAAGAGGCAATCGTATTCTTAACATCACTTTTTAATGGAATTTTCAGAGTACAACACTTCCCTCTACTATGGAAAGTATCACAAATATTAATGATAACTAAGCCCGGTAAACCGCCTACTGAAATCACTTCTTATAGACCAATCAGCTTACTGCCGATTCTTTCAAAATTATTTGAAAAACTTCTGCTACATAGACTTTTACCAATTTTAAACTCTAACCACACAATACCAAATCATCAGTTTGGATTTCGCCAGCAACACTCTACTGTCGAACAGATACATAGGGTCTGCGATAAAGTAAGAAGAACACTAGAAAATAAAGAATATTGCTCTTCAGTCTTTCTCGATATCCAACAGGCTTTTGATCGAGTTTGGCATGAAGGTCTTTTGGATAAAATAAAGAGGCATATTCCACATAGTTATTACTTGTTACTAAAGTCCTACCTATCCGAGAGACTGTTCCAAGTAAAAGAAATGGATGCCACATCTAAATTCCACGAAATAAAGGCTGGAGTTCCCCAGGGCTCAGTCTTGGGACCAGTGTTATATACCTTATACACTGCAGATCTCCCTGAAGCGAAAGGCATTACAACTGCCACATTTGCCGATGACACTGCTATTCTAGCTAGCCATAGAGACCCCGCAGTAGCTTCAAGATTACTTCAAAATGGCCTAGATGCAATTTCGAAGTGGCTCCTCGCAAATAAGATCAATATCAGCACATCGAAATCTGTTCAAGTCACTTTCACATTGTGCAAAGATAACTGTCCTCCGGTATCTATGAATGGAAACGAACTCCCACATAAAGACAGTGTTAAGTATCTAGGACTGCACCTTGATCGTCGTCTGACGTGGCACCACCACATTAAAAAGAAAAGAGAAGAGATCAACATAAGATATAAGAACTTACACTGGATAACAGGACGGAATAGTAAACTTTCCGTCGACAACAAACTCCTACTATACAAAGTAATGCTTAAACCAGTCTGGATGTATGGAATCGAGCTATGGGGAAGTTCGAGCAACTCCAATATTTCCATTATTCAAAGGGCCCAAAACCTAATTCTAAGAAAGATCTGTAGTGTCCCGTGGTTTATAACTAACTTAGAGATCCACGAGCACTTAAAGGTGAAGACTGTCAAGGAGGAGATTGACAGTGTAACCCAGAAATATAAAGGAAGACTCATGAGTCACCCAAATGTGCTAGCTTCTGGATTGCTCCTGCGAACCTACCAGAACAGACTCAAAAGGAAAAACATTATCTAGACCTACTGCCGACGATAGTCAGGAATAAAAGAGGGGATGTTCTCACTGGAGAACGCACTCGACAAACGATCATCAACATCATCACATCTGCTTATAGTATCTTACTGATTGCAGATAAACTCAGAGGAAAAAAAAAAAAAAAAAAAAAAAAATTATGTCCAAATATTGATCATTCTCTAGAAATGATTAATCATGTTGGGGGAAATTACCCCTTTTTAATAAGAGGCAGAATAAAGTCGAGGCATATAGGGAACAGATATTATTTTACATATATTTTATTTGATAGTGAGCCTTCTAGTAGTCATGCAATTGACCATATTTTGGGTTACTGCTGCAGTTGTATTGTAGGAAACAGAACAGTTGGTTGCTGTTGTCACATAATGACAATAATATGGTATCTTGGTTGGGCGCGATATGAAAGAGATATTGATGCACCGGCAGCATTTCTAGACAATGTTTTAGTTAATTATGAGGATTAATTTTATTGTAGTGAGGCCAAATAAAGGCCTTGGTTGGATTTGATGCCGTCGCAATCGTGTAAGTAGGTATTCATTTATTAATAAACAATTATCACCAACAATTGTTTTATTTCATATCAAGACTTTAGATTTTGTTTGTTGGCCAGTCTTACTTATTTACTTTAAATGGGTAACAACAAAATAATAACATTAACTCAAATCATTTAAAAAATGTTCTAAGACTTGTCCCTAACTATGGTCCTCATCTTATGAGAGTCACTCGGACTTATGACTCAGTCACTCAGCGAGCGATTAAGCGGGCTATGCTCGGAGTACCTCAGCGTGATCGAATCAAAAAACCTTACAAGAGGCCTATGTCCAACAGTGGACGTTTATCGGCTGATAATGCTGACGATTGAATGAAAGAAAAAAGATTTATCCTTCTAGGCTAATCTTTAAGAGACGTCTAGAACTCGCTACAACAATGCGGAAATTGACGATAACCAACGTTAGGCTTGTGTCGAATACTCCAAGTTGTAGAGCTTTTAATTGTAATTTATATTTAATAGTAAAAAAAAAGCAATAAAATGATGCATAATACATTGTTGTACAATATGTTTTATTACTGGGTTAAAGTCCTATACATTGTCTGGCATTCTCCTTTGGCTTTGTTATTTCATTACCTACCCAACATATGTATAAAATCGCTAAATTCAGCGTTGATTTAATAAAAAAAGTGATCAACTTACCGTTGCATTATATTTAATGCAATCAGGGAAGTAAGCAGAAGCCGAGAATTTCAGTTTTAAAACCACAGTACAACCGAAGATGAAGGCGTTTCCCATAGTGATGACACCACCGGCGGAATGATATAACGGCATAGGGCAGTAGATCACGTCACTAGCCCTCAGCCCGCCAAGAAAGTGCACACCAGATGCCATGAAAACCATCCTGGAAATTAAAGGAATTATGTTTACATTTCAAATTAAAGTCGTAAAACGATGTACGGATAGTACTATGATGCGTTCTCAAACTATTTAGGTCTTTCATTCATATTCTTATCTATCTATTAGGCTTTTCAAAATGTCAAAACAGTGCTAAGCAAGGGCAGAAAAAGATCGCATAAAAGAGTAAATTGGCATGGCTAGTGTTACGCATCATTAAAATTTTTTGTCGACATACATACTTTCCTGATTTTTAAAACATATACTATTTTTAAATTCTAGCTCCTGAGAGCAGCTTGCTTTACAAAAGCCGGAATGGCATAAAGTTGTTACCCAAAATTGTAAGCTTTTCGAAGCTAAACGTTTAAAAGATCTTGACGCAAAACGGCACCTTCGAAAGACAAAGCGTTCTTATGCCTATCAGTACAACAGTACTGGCCAGTTGTTCTGCGAGTCGTGCAACCGGATTTTCAAAACTAAGTTTGGATTCGCCAGTCACATCCGGGCGCATCATTAGAGCCAAAGAATCGCCGTTGGCGGACACGTCAGGGAGGACATCATCATTTAGAATTTGAGAGCAAAATGTGAGCGTTACCTTGATGGAGATATAACTGCTGCCTTGGGCAGTCCTGTAGTTCCTGATGTGTAAATATACAGCAGTCTGCCAAGAAAACCTTCTCCTTCAGACAAGCTCCACGGCGCCGGTGCTGTGGTCTCCAGTAAGTGGGTGAAATCATTAACAGAGTCCACGACTTTGACTGTGTCGTTGGATACGTTGAGTGGACGACGGGTAAACTTTAATAGTTTTATAGATCCGTTCAATTCCTTTTTAATATCCTGAATGGCTAAAACAAAAAAAACATTATACTGGTAAGTAAGTGTAACTCCTTCGTTGATCAAGTGGTTAGCTTTTGTGACTTCGAATCGTGAATTCCCGGATTATTCCCGTAAGCTCCATATACCACTTCTGTGAGGAAAAAATCTCTACGAGTGGTACGGCAATTTTTGTTTAGAACTGCCGCCTATTAAATTAGAATAGCCATAACCGCCTTAGAGGAGATGGCACAAGAATATGAGGAAGGACCTGGACATATAGTGATAATAATGATGTAGTTAAAAGTACAAAAATCTTTCGTAGGATTGGATCTCTTCTACAACAAGATGCCCAATTCAGTTTTAGATCTGCCATTGCATAAGTTTAAACAATGTATTAAAACTCACTTACTGAGTCAGGGTTATTATACTATCGATGAATTTTTAAATGACAAAGATGTTCAAAGGCAATTGGATCGGCTTTCAACTTCACACAGGAAGTAAAATAAATAACTTTATGTAACAACACACTTAATATTGTAAAATTGATAATATTATAAAAATAGCAACTGTTGAGTTTCTTCCCGGCTCTTCTCAACAGGGCCTGCCTTCCGAGCCGGTGGTAGAGTCACTACAAATAGTCCAATTTGACGTTTCAAAAGTGCTTGTAATAAACCTACTTGAAATAAATGATTTTGAATTTGAATTTGAAAAGTATAAATCTCCCTATTGGTCTTTAAACTTATAGTAATGATAATTACGAGGCTTATTAGGATCGTAATGCTGATACGGTTCGTTACACGATGAGATATTTAATGAATTCACAAAAAAATCCTTGATTCGATAAAACTGACCTATAATTACTAACCTGTTTCAAATTCGCTTCCATATATAACGTAATCGCAATGGGCGATGTTGATAGAATGTAACAGCGTGTTCCCCGTTTGGTTGGTGTTGATGAGCGGTGAAATGCCTCCGATGCGTGCGATGCCCAGCCAGATGGCCGGCATCTCTGGATAGTTGCTCGTCATAACTGCTACGGTGTCTCCGCGTTTGACGCCTTGTGCTTTGAGAACAGCCGAAACACGCAGACTGTACTCTTCTACCTGTAATAATAAACAATGTTACGTTAATACGACTTGTTTGCTTTTATGGACAAGAACTTTTTATTTACGTTTACGTCCCAAAGAAATAATAAATTAAACTAAACTAAACTCTAAACCAGTTCTTATTTTAGTTTTTTTTTTTTTAATGACTACAAATTGGCCCTTGACTGCTATCACACCTGATGTTAAGTGATGACGCAGTCTAAGATGGAAGCGGGCTAACTTGTTAGGAGTAGGATGAAAATCCACACTCCTATCGGTTTCTACACGACATCGTACCGGAACGCTAAATCGCTTGGCGGTACGTCTTTGTCGGTAGGGTGGTAACTAACCACGGCGAAAGCCTCCCACCAGCCAGACCAAGACAAATTAAGAAAAATTTCAATCTGCCCCGCCGGGAATCGAACCCAGGACCTCCGCCTTATAAATCCACCGCGTATACCACTGCGCCACGGAGGTCGTCAAAAAAGTAACACTTTTAAAGATAATTTTTGATAAGTTCCACTATTTAAGTACATGTAATAACTTCTTACTAAACATTTGCGCGTTAAGCAGTGCTTAGATGTACCTACAGATTAGTGGACTATCATCCGTCGACATTTTGAAAGTTCAAGAAAATTATATCGCATAATGCGTTTAAAGCTAAGAGACTAAACGGATCAATCTAAGAATTGTGCGATCATTTATCCAAAGCCTTAATTTAGTTGATGTGTAAAGCCATTTGATATGTAAGAATTTTCATATTGGAATTTTTCCGTACCGGATAACAGGAAAAGCAAAACCAGATCAGTATCGCAAAGACTAGAGATAGTTGATTTGGACCTGATATAAGTAGGTACTCCTAGGCAGACAAGCAAATGTTACCTTCACCAAACTCGGGAGAAACCACAAACATATTTAAACCGGTTAATTGTCGTTGTCTGTAGGTACCGTATATTTTTAGCACATAATGGTAATTTCACATTAACACCTCGAGTCACGAATTTCAAAACAAATAACGGTTGAACGGTTTGTTCAATGAACAAAACAAATACGTAAGACATTATGTACCTAACCCAACTTTAGCCTTACCGAGCGACCAAATGAATAGAATAAACTTACAACCACTTTAAATCTTATGATTTTAACCATCTAGTCATAGGCCTTCCTGGATATAAATATGGAGCGTAGACCTACCACCCTGCTCTAATGCGGCTTAGGGTGAGAAGGAAGAAGGGAGGGAGAGAAGTTAAAAATTAATCAAGAACGATCATTCTCATACATGTTAATGATAATTACTATACTAAAGCCAAACTCGATCGAGAATGCTTGTCAACAAACAAATTTAAAATGAAGGTAGGAAATGCATCACATTTTTTGTCTAATAAATTTAAAATTATGTTTTGTTTTTTTACAAAATCTTATTTAAAGGATATTGAATATATTAATTAGTTTTAAGCTTACTAATCTAATTTATTGTCATGAATTCGTTATTTACTACTTAATTAAAAAAAAATTATGTAAAATGACTAGTGATTTCTACCTTCATTTTTAATTTGTTTGTTGACAAACATTCTCAATCGAGTTTGGCTTTAGTATTGGACTGCTCTCCACGGCAAGGGGTGCAACGTCACCAATTTCCCGACTCTCAGCTTATAATATATTGAAAATTCCCAAGAAGAAAGAAACGAGCCAGGATTCGAGTCCAGGATCTTGTGACATCGGCTAACCAGTAGTCCTACGAGGTAGAGTTTTCTTAGAGCTTTTTGTGACAGTATGTACTCCTGCCCCTAACAGCGATGTCAGTTTTTCTTTCCAAGATTAATCGCGGGAGGAAAACGACGGGACGACATATAGCCTTGTCAAAGGTGGAAATCGTTTGACGACATAAGATTATGGAGTGGACTCGACAACCCACAAGTTTTGAAGCGGTTTCTGAAATTTTTAAAAGCTTTTCGCCTACTGACCGCAAAATTTCGTGCCGAGTACATAACGATTTCCATCTAAAATCGTTCAGGGTCTTGTTTCATCAACGTAAGTCCAGAAGAATAATAAAGTAATAGATATATGTAGTAGAGAGAGCTAGTGAAGAAACATCTTATAAAATGCATAGGTATATTAACCTAAAATACCTAAAAATCCCTAAATAAGAAATAACTTAAAATCTTATTCAGGATTGTGTTTCATCAACGTTAGTATAAGTAATTAAAAAAGTAATAGATTCGGTAAAGAAAGTTCTTGAAGAAACATCTTATAGAATGCATAAAGCATAACTAATTGTGTTTTACTAGTTCATTAATTATTGTAAAACCAATATAAAATACAAATAAAAACTAAATTAAATTATATCTAAAACCTCGACTCCACTGCAATGAGGCATAGTGCCCAGGATACTAGCAGCATTTCCCCTTTGGATGGCCAAACTAATCCGTTGGCCAAGGTAGCTGCCAGCTCGTTGGTCACCCGTAGACTCAATAACTCTTTTTGAGATATCGTCAAAAAGAGCACGAGCCTCTGGTCCACATGACCCCAAAATTTATTACTAGTTAATAAATGTAGCAATCTTCTGTGCGTACGTATGTACTTAATCCACAGACCGGTAGTTATTGAAAAAGTAAACGTCATGTGGACAAGTTGCACAACACGCCATCATTTAACCGGGCATTGACAAACTGCACAAGGTTAAAGCGTTCAAAATTTAGAACGAGCAGTAACTTTATACGCATATCTTAATTCAGCAGTAATTAGTTAGCTAATCAAGTACAGCCTAAACAGCAGGGAACATTTAAATGTATGAAGGCCAATAAAAATGCCTACATGTAAAATCAGACAGGCATAAATCATAACTAAGTTGGTCAATTATATTATTCGGTAGCTACCTGATAGCGGACGCGCACTACTTGATCGTGTGTAAATCGATGTTTTCAGATTCTGATGAGGTTACATTGGGGGAAAACTCCCCCCTAAAAAATAAAACTTTTACCTACCTGTGAAATTCATCTGAAAACCCATAGGGATCAAACAAAACTTAAAAAAATAATTTTATATGCATGCTTAATTTAGACCCACCCAGCGACATACAAGTAGATACATATACTTATTGTACCGATTCCATCTCAATTTTTGCTAAATTAATACACACACTGAATTTTCTCATTTACTACAGAACTAGCTAATATCCTAGTAGTTACTTCATATGCATAGTTATACCTGTTGGAAAGTCCATTTTTCTTCCTCAAAAAGAAAGCAGATCTTCTTTGGATGCTTCTTAACAGCTTCGTGAAAGATGTCGGGCATAGACCAATTTTTCTTTGTGTATGTATTTGATAATCGCAATATTTTAATGTAGCAGTACAGGGCTCTGAAAAAAAAACCATTTATACTTAATAAAATATTGTAATTATGCTTTATTAAGATTTAAATTACAATAATATTTTAAATTAATGTATGTACATTCGTAAGTACATATGAACAGGCTATATTCTACCAAGTAGGTAATTAATGTAAACTTATCTGCACGGAATTTGGCGTGCTAATTGCATAAAATGACAAAAAAGGTATATCCTGAATTTGGTTTAGGAACATTCGCCTAGGCCTTCCCCTTCCAACATTTCCATTTACCCTCTCCTCATAACCTAATCTATAATCTCTTTTGTTAATCTTCTTTCATCCATTCTCTCATATGGACATTATGAACCGTCTGAGCATCCCTTTCTCAACTTTAGTCACTACATCTTCTTTTACACCACATTTTTCTCTTATCATACTATTTTTCGACATTTCACATCAGATCTGGACCATCAGGAGGAAGTAAAATGCAGAATTGGACAAAGCAAGACTGCCTTTTACAAAATGTCGAAAATATTATGCGACCCCAAGATTTCATTTGGTACAAGGTATCGTGTGCTTAAGTGTTATGTTTGGTCCACTCTTTTATATGGTTGTGAAACATGGGTCCTAAAGAGGGAGTGCTGTCGTCGGCTCCTAGCATTTAAGATGTGGGGCCTAAGAAAAAATGCTCAAAATTCCATGGAGGGACTTCGTCTCAAATGCGGAAGTTCTCGAACGAGCCGAGTGCAAATGCCAGCTGATGACAGCTATAATGAAAAGAAAAGTTGCGTTTTTCGGGCATCTACAAAGAGGATCCCTCTACGAATTTCCAAGGTTGATTCTAGAAGGCAAGATACCCGGAAAACGCGCTCCTGGGAGACAGCGAAGAAAGTGGTTGGATGATATAAAAGAGTGGACCAAGCTTAGTTACACGAAGCTTAAAGCTGTTTCGCAGGACCGGAAGAATTTTCTCCACCTGACCGCCCAACTTCAGTTTGAGGAAGGCACCTGATGATGATACTATTTTTAACTCGGTCACACAGTTTTAACCTGCACACACTCCTCAATGCTCTCATCTCTACCGCATTTATTTTACTTTTGTGCTTCTTATGTAATAGTGTAATTTAATGTAACTTGGTAATAATGTATACTTACTATATATGTATGTATTTATATTTAGTTAATTAATGCATAATTCATATTTATAGACCATGTGGATTTTTACACTACTTTAAGGGCATTTTTTAAAAGTTGCGCTTGACTGCTATCACAACTGATGTTAAGTGATGATGCTATCTTAAATGGAAGCGGGCGTTTTACGTTTTTGTCGGTAGTGTGGTAACTAACCGAAACAGTCGAAGTCCCCCACCAGCCATACCTGGACCAATTTAGAAAACGTTAAGCGGCCCACTCGGGAATCGAACCCAGAACCTCCGTCTTATAAATCCACTGGGCAACGGAGGCCGTCAAAAAGCTTTAACGAGAAATTTTATATCTGCGACCAAAATATACAATTTACAATTAATTTTAATTTAATGAGTTCGGATAGGTTATTTATTTTAGAGGCTTTGCATAAATTATTTTTTTACCTAGGTTAATCTAATATATAAAATTCTCGTGTCACAGTTTTCGTTGCCATACTCCTCCGAAACGGCTTGACCGATTTTTACCAAATTTTGTATGCGTATTCAGCAGGTCTGAGAATCGGCTACTATCTATTTTTCATCTAATTTTTTTTTTTTAATTTTTAATGCAAAACAACGTTTGCCGCGTCAGCTAGTTAATAATCTAAAATTTATACACCTATGTTAGTATTATACCTACAAAATAACAGCTATTTCCGTACTTATTTACCTAATTTAAAACTAATAACTAATTTATACCTACATATATCCATTCATACTGTTAACAAACAGCCAGAAGGGAATACAACTTAAAACACCAAAAGACAAACTTAATAACAATTTATTTATAAAGACATCAAATATGATCAAAATGAAACATTATTACAGTAATTACTTAATTAAACATTACAAGCACAGATTCTAGCAATAGTCAAACATTATGACTGCGCAAGACTTGGAAACTAACGTGAATGATAACAATTATCCATAGGAGCATATTTTATAGCCTAACGCCCGACGAGTACCGCCCCTAGTCTATTATCTATAGTTTACCCGCGGTACCACAATACAGCAAATAAGGCCACTATATTGTCTATAGTCTACAATGCTGCCAACACGGCCCTCCTGATATTGGGTCGCCCTCGACCCAGGCATCTCCGGAGACGTGACTGGGACCAGCAACACCAGTCACTGACGACTGCACCTGGAGCCGCACCATTAGCCTCTACTATAGAGGCCTGTAGAGCTCGTAGTGTCTGACACCTGCATTGAAGAAGTGCAATGCACATTCATCATCGTCACCGTCATCTGTGAAGAACAATATATTAGAAGGCAAATTCAACATTCTAAATTTTATCTTCCAACTCTTGCATCCTGTCATCACAGCAGTTCCTTCAATTAACTCTTACATCAGACAACTGAATCATTTTAAATGCATTCTTACAGGTTTTATCTGCGAGGGGTCTCAAAATAATAAAAACAATTTGATACAGTCCAATAGTTGTCCGTAGAGATAAAAGACTAAAAGAGCACGATAGAGGTCCATGAAGTCTAATAGAGACCAACAGAATCTAGTATCGCCCTATAACGAATAGAGCATACTTGATATTTTAATAAGGATAACAAAAATAGTAAAAGTAATCAATGGTATTGAAAATAAGTGGTTAACCAAGCCACCACATGCATGAAGACAATCGTTCAAGGAGCGTGGTGCACGCGGCTAGAGGTGCGCCGACACCGCGGATGCAAACAGCTGTCAGCAACGCAGTGTTGCCAACACGGCCATGCTGCACGGTGCCTGCCCCGGGCACCCCACGAGTCGAGATAAAGTCACTGTTTAGAAACAACAGATTACAGCACACATATACACATAGATATATACAGATTAGACGCTCCTGAGTCATGTTTTGTAAATTTTGCGTAGTTTTTAGAGGAATATTCGACAATCGACTTTATTTATTTACTTGATATTAACT